>CAEFZX010022656.1:0-22765 GCA_903066825.1 Alfaro cultratus | reverse complement strand
AATTTTAAAAGGTCCCGAAGATAAGGAGGAGCTAATCCATTTAAAACTTTATAAGTTAATAAAAGAATCTTAAAATCTATTCGATAAAAGACGGGCAGCCAGTGTAAAGAGGCCAGTATGGGCCTTATATGGTCAGGCTTCCTGGTTCCTGTAAGAAGCCGAGCCGCTGCGTTCTGGATCAATTGAAGTCGCTGCATCTGTGATTTATCCAGGCCTCTATATAATGAATTACAATAATCCAACCGAGATGTGATGAAAGCCTGGATAAGTCCTTCAAAGTCCTTAAAACAAAAATAAGACCTTCAAGGTCCAAGCTTTGTGCATAAATATTTTATCAATCAAATGAAAAAAGATTTTATCTGCATACTGACAAATTACATTAACAAGAGATCTTCAATATCATTTAACTTGAAGAAGTATTTATCAAATCCAGAGACAGCTATTCATTTTTCTATTTTAAGTTTATTAATATGAAGTTTTATCAATACATTCTGCCACAGTCGGACCTTTGATTTATGATCTTGATGTGATCCGACATGAAAATGACTGACGCTCCTTAAAAGCACCAACATCAGTCAGCTACTCATTAGTGATCCATTTCCAATGCAGCTTGTAATTTTGTCTTTGCCAGCATAAACATTTCTGTTGACATCGCTCAGCGGATCGGCCAACAGTCGGAACAACGAGGAAGTTTGTGAAGATGGAAACGTTTTTAAACATCTTCAAGATCATCAGTTCAAACACATGAGTCAGCATCCCATAATTCAAATGTAAGTTATGAAAGATGAAAATGACATTTATTAAGATGTTCAGGGACCAACAAGGTTAGACTTACCACGAATTGGTTTATAGTTTTGCATATCTTGGTGTAACATCTAGAGTACCAAGACTGAACCCTCCCAAAAGCAGCACTTTGAAGCTGGACTCAGAGCTTCAGCTGCCCACATCGATAAGCTAAATCTACGGTGGAGAAAAGTTTGAGTTTTGCTGTTTCACCACTAGTGGAAGAGCTTTAAATTTAGCCTTCCAAAAACCTAAACCATGGCAGAAAGACAATCAGTTTCAATGTTAATATTGAGATTAAGGAGTGGTCAGATATTCACCCCAAAGTATACCAACAGTGTAGAAGTGTGAGATCAAGATGCCTCACTTGCTCAAAGTCTGTAAGGATCGAAAAATCTGGTCAAGGACTTGCTGTGAAGAGAACAGTGCTGATCTCATCTTTGCGTAACTAAAGACTTGGGAGTTCAAAGGAGAACTATTTCCACCACATTGGATTCTGCCCTTGTCTCGGATCCTGTATGTGGCGTTCCTGGACTGGAACTATAAACCTAAAGAGCAGGATGTCTAGTCTGAAAACCTGAGTCTCAACTTTGATTTTTGCATGCTCTGGTACTGTCAACATGTTCAGACTATGATCTTGAACATCCACTGCAGCAGTGTGCAGCTGTAAATGAGTCTGTTAAGAGTCACTCTCTCCAAGTCTGAGGCTATGGTTCTTAACCAGAAAATAATGGACTGCTCCTTCTGGGTCAGGGGTCACGGGTGATAAGATAAGATAGAGCGAGAGCTGGACAGATGGATTGATGCTTGGTTTCCAGACAAGTGGTGATACAATCAGTGGGGTCAATGAAAGAGGAGAGCCGAGAACAAAAGCTGACCTCACCTATGGTCAAGAGATATACATCATGAACAAAAGAACATTCCAGATCCGACAACCAAATGACCCTCAACTATCGACTGTCTGGACCTAACCTTTGGGAATAAGTATTCCCCTGGTACAGGTTGTGTTCTGTGTCTGCGGTAGCATCCTGGGAAGAAACGTTAACTTGCCATGGCACAAGGCAAGAAAAAGAAGATCCGACATGCAGAAGGATCTCTGACTGCAAGTCAGAACTTAAATCCCTCATGTCTAAATCTAAAAAGAGTTTTACATGCCTGTTGTTTTGTCTTACTTTAAAGAAAAGGTGACACATTTGTGACAGATTAATGCGACTTGATTGCAGTCATATCTCTAGCCACAGCTCTACTGACAATATTTGCAAGAAAAAAATTAAGAAGTAGCTAAACCTGAAGAGTCGCTATTTCAAGCAAACTACATTGCTTGAGAGCTTCCGGTTGAAAACACTTGAACCTTTTGTTTTTCCTCAACACTTTTTGAAATGTCCTAAAGGTCAACACACTTGTCCAAGACGTACCCTGCGTCTTAGACCACTGGAGGTGGGCACCAGCCCACCGCAAACCTGCGAGGACAGTCAGGTATAGACGATGGATATCATCCAAAACGACATTTTTCTTACCACTACAATATGGCATGAAAGAAATCCCACAGAAACCAATTTATGGGACCTGGAAATACATGGGCGATGTGTTGGTTGCCACTGTGGCTTTAAGTAACTTTGGCCAAAAAAATTTAACTGCAAATTAAAAATGCTAGCATTAGCTGTTTTCATGTGATGTATGTTTATGGGAGATATGTTCCGTAAACGTATGTTTACCGCACATACGGAAGAAGAAGACTGGAAGACTTCTTCTTCCAGTCTTACAAACACCTGCTGCACATCTGGGGTGTAGCCATCAAAGTTTGACTGCCTCCTACAGGCCTGACATGCGCACTACATTGTTTCCAATTCTATTTCCATTTTAAACTACATGGGGAGTGTTTTTATTGCTCTGTTGTATAAATGCATTTCTTCCCCAGACATGCAACAGACAACATTTTTGTAAGGAATTGTTGTTTTTATGTATGGAAGCAGAGAGCGGACATTTTGCACATACTGTTTGATTTCTTGAGATAATTTCCCAATAGTTTTCTCAAGAGTAAATTCACAATTTCTTTTCTCGAGATAAGTTAATGTCACGATTGTTTTTTTGAGATTAGTTAATTTTCTTTTTCCGGATATAAATTTTTCAAATTTTTTTCTCGAGATAACGAGTTAATGTCTTGATGGTTTCCTTGAGATGAGTTAATCTCTTGATTTTTTTTTTCTTGCAGTAACAAGTTAATTTTGTGATTTTTTTCTCTCTCAAGATATCCATGTAATTTTATGGGGGCAGGGGTTGTGTGTGTTTTTTGCATTTTCTTTTTCCCAAAACGTTTCTTGAGATAAATTAATTTCCTGACAATATTTTTAGATGAGTTAATCTTGAGAAAAACTGCATGCGTTGAAATATGGAATAAGCTTTAACACAGATACCAACCATTTCAGTTTGCTCAAGATTAACTTATCTTGAGAAAACCATCGGGAAAAACGTACATGAAGAAAACATCCACTATAACTGTATATTTACCTGATCAGTTCTGAGCTCAAATGTGGGAATAAAACATATAAAGCTCTCAAAACCTGATCATTCTGAAAACATAATAGTTGATGTGAATAAACAGCGTGCAAAGAGGAACCCTTCAGTCTGACGCTGTGCACACAGATTTGTGTGTGTTGAATTAAGATGGAAAAGGTGAAACAATCCTTTATGTCTGAGGCTATGAATGGCAATGCTTGGTTAAAAAAAACCACAAAAAAAAAACCCTGAACAAATGACACATGACGTGAGCGGAGCTGCTTTCGTGTGTTTACTCGTGTGTAAAAAGGCTTGCATGAAAAGCTTTCTGAGTAAGCAAAGGACTTAGCGTAGTTTCAATGGTGTATTGAAAGCACCCTGCCTATTATAAAGTAAAAAAGCACCAGTGAATCCTTTCTATCTGCTGCAGCTTGATGAAACAAACGCACGGGTTGCTACAGATGACCTCATAAATACGGCTTCACAAGAACAAGAATCGGTGGAATTATAATGGATGTGCATTTATTGAGGCTCGTTTTGATCGTAAATTCAGGTCCTGTCCGCGTCCCCAGTACCCCGAGCCCCTCGGGTTCATCTTAGCCGACTGTGTTTTTGCGACAATAGCGCACGCCGATCCATCGCTCTGCGAGAATCCCAACAATGCAAATGGCTGCTAATGGGCTGTAATGGGAGGGCCTGTGTGGGCGGTTTATTGTTGCTTTGATAAGCCGTTTATGACGTGCGTGCACAGTCAGAACGCAAAAAAAAAAAAACAGCACAGCACTCTTAGAAAGAGCGATGGTGGCAGGAAACGGTGAAAAACGGGCAAAGGAAAGGCAGATGAGGCCATCTGTCTTCCTCTAATCGCACACGAAAACACTCCCCAGGAGGGCAGGGCCGTCAGGAGGTGAAGGTGCAGTCATTTGAAGGTGGCATCAGTGATGTCATCTCCGTTGCCTCACACATGAGTGAAAAACACAAACACACACAGACACGCACGCAGTCCCTGTCTTGTTTGCGTCATGTCTGTAATAACTCATTGGAGTGTCACATAATGACCTCTACAAGTAGGACTTCCCCCATCAGGCAAGCCTTCACTAGCAGAGAGAGAGAGAGAAAAGCTGGGCCTGGTGGGGATTTATATGGTGTCATTCACTCAGGTCACAGGGGTTGAACACACACAGAGTGTCAGTTTCTGCTTTCATGAGATAAAACTGTGAAACGTTCTATCAGCACCCCGGCTTTTCTGACGGTCCAACAATAGTTTGTCGGGATTTTCCAGAGTTCCACGTTTATCTCCACCAATAACCTAAACGGGCTTCTTAAGCTCCGACGACAAACGGTGGATCACCGTTAAATATCTCAGCTTATCAAAAGTAAAGGACACTAAAGATGGAAACTGTGTTGCTTTGTTAAAGGACTGAAACAGTTTAGTGCAATTTGTTCCAACAACAATATGGAAAATACGGCGGAGTGTCAGGGCCACGCTAAGAAAATAAAGAATAAAATTACGAGGGGAATAATACTAAGTCATAATTTTACGACTTTATTCTGGTAATATCACTTTATTCTCAAAATATTGACTTTATTTTCATATTCTAGTACTATTCTAGTATTTCAACTTTATTCTCATCAGACTTTGTTCTTGCGAAGCTACAGCTTTATTCTAGTACTTTTATGACTTTATACTCCTAATTTTGTTACTTTTTTCTTTCATATGGGCCTCATATGCAATTATATGAAAAGCCATTAAACATAAAGATAATTTCAATTGTTTGTTCATTCACTACATTCTTCCTCAACATTTCACCCAACTTTTATCTTTTTACAGGATTATAGCATTTTATTATCATTACTAACTTGTTTATTCTCCTTAAAAGCTAAATATTTTTGATAAATTATTAGGAGAAATGTTTCCGAATCTTTACACCGAACCTTAATCTCCACGTTGTCTCCGTCCCTTATGTGGGCCAGTTGACTCACACGTTTCCATACGGCAGACTGTCAGTGAAATGTAGAGAAATGTTTTATGTATATGGGCAGCAGAGGTGCAGTTCCTTTACAGAAACTGTGGGATTATTATAAAGAAAACTGCAAAATAGCCAAATTTATCCCTAATTTCAATCAAAAAAGTTTAGAGTTTCTGCATAGCGAACATCTGGGAAAATGACAGATCAACTGCAACCCATCAGAGTGGATGGAGCGGCTGAAACAACCATGACAAGCATTACAATAATCTGTTGGTGTTTCTTAGAATTGATTTTAAATGTGTTCACCGCTCACAAACACAATCATTTCTTGCTATTGTCTTAAAAATGCGACATACCTGACAACACTCAAACCCTTCTTATAATTGCTGAGCAGCTTTTTGAATTTTACGATTTATTACAGCATTTTTATTTCTTTTGCTGCTGCATATTTTGATGATTTTTCTTTGGTGCTCAAAGACCTCCCTACCATCACCGTAATGTTTAACTGGGTTTATATGAATCATAAAAGAAATGTTAAAAATCCTTGGTAAATCAAAAACTATAAAGTCAAAGAATGAATCTGGGTTATTAAATAGCGGTTTGTATTTCTGAGATTCCACCAGCTGGCTTCTGAAGACAAAATGCTTTTTTTTTTTTTTTCAGCGCTGCTGTTCGTATCAACGTTTCTATCTGGAGATTTGCTCTGAAAGCTGGAACCACACGGCACAGGAAACAGATCGTCACCTTGGCAACACATTATAAACATTAAAATGGGTTTAAGCTGCTTTTGCCTTTTAAAAGCCATTTCAAAAAAAACATTTTCGCCTTTGGCCGTTTCATGACTTTTCAATCATTTAAAGGAGCTTTAGTTTTTATAATTTAGAAATGACACAAATACTAAAACAATCTGCCTGTCGAATAAAATGTTATTTATTGTCTTTGGTTCCTACTGAGTTCCTAGTGTGTGTAGGGGGGAGGATATCATTTGTATAGAGTTCTAGGTTAACATTAAATAAAGAAAAGTGTAATTATTCCATGACGGAGCTGGAAAAGTCAAGGGCTACCATGGACGTAAACGTGGCCGTCCACATCACCGTCTAGATAGATAAATGTCGTCCGTCCACTCAGTGGAGCGCTGCTGAGATGAGCGTCAACGCCTTTGATCCTTCGTGACACACACTGAATCATGAGGAGCTACGTAAAAAAAAACAACCCAAAAAACCAAAAAAAAACCTCAGTCAGAGCCGATGACTAAAAGATCACCTGTAACACAACACCGCGATTAAAACCAGAGGGAGAGGTCATTACTGGAGTGCAATGTTGGCTTTAGATGCTCTGCCAGTGCTCACGTTTGTTGGACCGCTCTCAAAGTAGTGGTGAGTGAAGCAAATAGCAGCATGCTCACTGCTTCATTATCACATACCAGACCCGGTGACTCAGGCACAGGAAGGACTGTGTGTGAGACCCATCTGCTGTCAGACCCGACCCGGATCACTGTGGACACGTCCACTCACCAGACACATGGCTAGGTACAGCTCACTAGTGCCGGGTTAGACCCCCCGCTCTACCTTCATGAAGCGCTTTCAGTTTTCATGGCAGATGTCAGACATGAGATTTTGGTCCCTGTTGACGTAAGAGGATCACACAGTTCCTCATTCAGAACCTCCGGTTCCCCCACATCCCAACGGAGTCCTCCTGGACGGAGTTCTCCTCCTGGACGGAGTTCTGGTGACGTTACCCTCTGTCCAAAGGAGAGGAGATCAGTGTGTAAAACGACGGACTTACACCTGTGAGACACAACACTCAAGACATTTTTTATCATGATCTAAACCTCTTTGTGTTTTTGTTGACGGTGTTTTTAGTTTGCCCCTTTGGTATTTTACTTTGTGTTTGATTGTTGTCTGTCCTCAGTTTATCTTTGTCCCTGGTTGCTGAGTTTTCTTAGCCTGGCCATTGCCTTCCTGCGCTAGTCCACTTGATTCAAATTCTCTCATTGACTTGGATTCCTCCTGCTGAATTTCTTCAGTAAATCAGTGAAAAGAAAAAGTTATGAACAATGACGTTGATTTTTTTTAACCGTTTTAGAACTGTAGTGTAGCTTGCTAGCTAGTTTTAGCGATGGCAGTGGAGGAAGTGAACAAAGCCGTTGGTCCAGTCCATGTTGGCCATGGACTGGTAAATTAGCATTTACAGTCACCTTGTCTGCTTCGGCACTTCTGTCTTTAAGAAGCACAGTAAGCCTTTACAGTAAGCTTCCTAGCATCAAACTGAGACATTACACACATCATGGTCAAGTTGGCAATTGGGTAAAATGTAAAATTTCAATGCCCATGCTTCCAGGAGCAATCGTTTCTCAATGGCTGAGAGTCCAGACCCTCTGTACGAAGCGGAGCGTAGAACAACGGGCTGATTTTGACCCTTGGAGATGACGATTAAGATTTCAGTTTACTGAAATATAAACTCTTCTCAGATATGTCTGCTGATGTCCTGTTACCACTTCAGCCCTTCGCCACCACAAAACATGACAATCCATTTCTCTATTCAAGTTATCACTGAAATTTCTACCTTCATCCATTTTCTCTACCCAATGTTTAGATTGGAAAGAAGATGGTAACTAATGACCAACTGCACAATTTGACAGTTTGAAAATAAATTTGCTTAATGGAAACATGCCAATTTTGAAAAAAACAAAAAACAAAAAATAAATGGAAACACTGTTTTCACATCACACAAAAATGTGACAACATCCAAAACAACTGGCTTAAACCATGGAGACAGGAAGTGGTAGGAGAGTCATGGCGCTGCATGTTTTTTTAGTGACTTATCACATGAACAAACTTATTCAAGTGTGATTTTAATTGTGTTTCGTATTTAATAGAAACACTGCCATTACAAATTGTGTTTTTACAACATTAGTGGAATATTAACATACAAAGTTCTGAACACATTTGAAATGGAAATGCAGCTTTTGTAAGGTCCAGCCTTTCACATCACTGGTGTCTTCAGGTGATCATCACACGTCTAAGTGGAATGAGGTTTACTGGAGTTTGATATAAACATGTGGATGTGCTGATTTCAGACTAATTAAGCAGCTGTCCCTTAGTCGTTTTCATGAGCTCTATTTCCACCCAAAATCATCCACACCTGCTAAGTCCAACGTGGCGGAGCGAGAAGGCTCTGCTATAATTATCATTGTGTAACAGGAGTTTACTCTACAAGCACTGCAACTTCAACCGGAATGGAAGAAATCAGTCATGAGTGTTGATGGCTGCGGCAGCCTTGGTCCACTGATACCAGCCTAAAAATAGAGCTTCTTTTTTTTCTGACTTCCACCGTGCAGGTGACACACGGGCAGACGTAGAGCCACAGCAGGTGACCCCTGGGTAGGAGTCAGAGGTGAACAGTCAGCTACTGCAGCCTTTTACCTTCCACTTACATCAACCCCTAACTTTAGGATACAGTATTTCAAAGTCTCTGACGAAGGATTCTTCTTCCACATGACGTCAGGCAGACGGTTGACCTCAGGCTGTCACGACACCGCGGACCGGAGGGGAAGTGGCAGGGAAACACACTGCGGGCCGTTGGTTTAAGGCACTGCGACAGTTTCACACTTAGACAAAGAGACATGCAACAGCAGAAGAGACGGCCTGACAGGGGAAAAAGCACATGACAGGAGGTTGAAAGTGTCTCAGCTCTGCTTGTTCTGAGTGAATGCGGAAGCATGACTGATGAAGAATGACGAGGCATTTATTTACCCTGGTCAGGCTTTGTAAGCACCCAACACCGCGAGGATTAACATCTAGCAGTGGATTTTACTGTCTGACGGAGGAGGGTCACCATGGTTTATTCTGAAGAGTGATTATCAATTACTTTTTATTTAGTTAATATGTTCATTAACTAAATAAAAATTAAGTATGCCTATTGGAAGCACTGAGAGAGAGTTTCCAGCATCCTACTCTGATTATTGGTTGTCTTACTCTGGGTCGTCCTCAATACATTTGTTTCCTTTACAAATGTGTGCAAAACTTTGTCGATATTCCTCTAACGTTGACAAAACTAAAGTTCACAATTGCGGTGTTTCTGTTAAATAATTTTTCTGCTCGACATTTGGAAGAGTTGCCTCGTTCACTCCCTCGGCCGCTATTACCTAAAACAGAGAAGAAATCGTTCACAACTTTGTTCTGTTCGCCGGTCAGCCAGAATAAACTCAACCAACTTCGAAGTCAACCGGCGAAATCGACTTCAATGGGAGAAATCCCAGATGGAGAACTGATGGGAGATGAGAATCGAGCGGAATTGTGTAGGAAACGACTGTGAGGAGCAACACCAAAGACCTTGTTTTTTCTTTTCTTTTTTGTTCACTACTTTGAGTACTGAGCTACTCTGCTGCTTCTTCAGACTCAGAGCCGACGTCGGTGC
The DNA here is from genome assembly GCA_903066825.1 of Alfaro cultratus. Classification (NCBI taxonomy): domain Eukaryota; kingdom Metazoa; phylum Chordata; class Actinopteri; order Cyprinodontiformes; family Poeciliidae; genus Alfaro; species Alfaro cultratus. The sequence continues at coordinate 13,097 of CAEFZX010022656.1, read as the reverse complement.
AGGAGACCGATGAAGCTGTGGACTTGTTCCTGCTGAGAGTGAAAGGTTTTGTGCGTGGGAGAGCTCCCCTCACAGAGACCCTCTGCTTCGCTCTCTTTTCTCTGCCGACACGCCGGCTTGGAATGAGGAGCAAGTCCCTCTGTTTCAAGAGGTTTGGAATTTGTCTCCTAGCAACAACCCTCACAATACAACACGGTTTTGTGTAAGATGGGGCAGACGCAGTGTGAGAGTGATGTGTGTGGGTGTGTGTGTGTGTTCTCAGAAGGAGTGTGAGGGAGACTGGGGAACAAGTTGATCTTGTGTGTTGCTCTAATCAGCTGAGAACACTTTTTCCACTCCTATGTGTTTGGTGAGGTCAAAGTCACGCGAAAACTCATTCCACTTGTGTCGTCACATTTTTTTTCCGCATGTCTTCGGGCGCAAACGCCGATGCATTCCTTGTCCAAAAAGTGTGTAGCGCCTCTTCCCCGGGTCGATGTTACATAAGCTGGAAGAGGCTGAATGGAAAGTGGGTGATAAGCCGGCGTTTTTTATCACAAGGACGGAGCCGGTGATCGTGGAAGTCTGGGCTGGGACGGACCGTCCACGGATGGACAGACCTGGGGTGGCGGGACAGGGGGGTACATCCTGTAAACGACCATGATGTCACCAGGTCTGCATCTGACATGTAGGGCGCTGGATAAAAAAAAAATACAAAAAGCATTTGCTCCATTACAGCAACAAATACTTCAGATCATACAAATTTATCTCAAAGACAATCGGATTATTATTTTGTTTTTTCAAATTCTGATGTCAGTATTTTAAAGTAAAAACTTCTCCATGTATGAATGGACAAACGTAATCATTCAGAGTTTAACTTGTTCAGATGCAAAACCCAGGTGATTTCATCTTTTTCCCAGTCTCTATCTTCTTGTTGAATTGTGACCTTTGGCCTTAACTTGTCTGACCTCCTGGATGAGAACAGTTTTCACTGTTCTGTGTTTTCTAACTGTGGTATTGATAGAAGTAGCCCAGCCGTCACCTTCCTACACAGTTCCACTCGATTCTCATCTCCGTCTGGGATTTCTTCCATTGAAGTGGATTCTCTCCGGTAGAATTTCAACCGGGCCAATCAGTGAAAAGACGGCTTGAACGATGATGATGATTTTTTTGTGCTGTTCCATAATTGTAGTCTGCCTGTAGTTTTAGCAACGGCAGCAGACGAAGTGAACCAAGCCGTTCAGTCGGTAGCTGTTGTATTCATAACCCATAAAATTGTGCAAGTTAAAATTCTGAAAATAAACTTGCTTAAGGGAAATACGCCAATTTTGGAAAAAAAAAACTTGTGCTTTTTGACGTTGGATCGAAGTATTCGTGTCACCCAGAACCCCCAGTCTGGTGTTCCAGCAGAGCAGACTGATGCAGGATGACGACTGTCGTCACTTCCTGCTCCGTCTTTTCTGACTGGTCTAGCCGTTTCAGGAGAAGCTGAAGCTCAGGGGTGTTTCATTGGAACAGACGGGGTTAAGCCACCGTGCATGAAACTGTGAAATCTGAGAAGTGATGGGAGCAGGAGAGGGATGGGGAGATTTGAGAGGACCAAAAGACAATAAAAACAAGAAAGAAAAAAGTGACGACCCGTAGTGTTAGCTTTTGTCCTCATCCTCTCTGACGGTTCTTTGCCCGTCTTCTGTTTGTACGTAGAGGCGTTCTTCTTCTCTCTTGTATCTCCGCTGCATTAGAGTGACCGATCTCCTCTCTTTAAATCCTCCTCTAACTCACTGGATTTTCCTCCTTCTGTTCACTCTGGTTTTTCTGTTCCTTTTTAACTTTTTTTTTATGTGGGGGACCCTTTTTAAGGTTACACCACCCCAGATGAGTTTGTTTCCCCCCCTGGTGTCAAAGCTCAGCAGTAAGCATTTCCCTCTTCCTGTGCTGAGCTGAATCAGCTTTCAAAAATGTTTGAGCACTGACTCACACTTCCTCCTGGATATGACAGAGCTTCCTGCCCACCAACTGATTTAGCCTCTCTCTTCCCCTCCCTTCCTCCACCCAGCCTACAACCTCAGCAGCAGAGTGGAATAACTGACTGCAGGTTGTCGCCCGGGTCCGGCCGGGCCGGGCCAGGCCGGGTCAGGTCGGCCAAGCGGTCGAAGCAAGGGAACAGGCTCGTCTCAGACATCAGGCGTCTGAGTCATTTAAATTTAATTTGTCCCGTCTATATTTAGACCCTTCGGCTCGGCCTTATGATCATTTACAGAAGCGGAACAGACGGGTCTCTGTGCCCGTCAACCAGGCTAACAACAGGTCCATTAACGTCTGCCGGCCAGGTGAACTGCAGGTCACCTACTGCTAAAGCAATTAGCCACCGAAGTAAGGAGAAATATTAGCAGCCGGCTGATTGGATTACAAAATGGTTCGGCGTTTCCTGTTGGATCCCGTTCTTAGCCGCTTGGTTAAATGGTGACAAGGCACTGGTGGCATCTCTTAAAGCGGATGCTGTTTGAGTTTCACTGACTAATGTTTTCAGTTTGCCGATATCTGGGAAGAACAGAAGTGGAAGAAATTTAGTAATTCTGACTTCCTAGAAGCAGCTGCCGAACAGATCAATGAACTGGGTAAAGGTGACGCCACAGAATAAAATATTGCACACATACAGAAACACGTTGGGTTGAAGTTTTCATCCTTTATTAAGTCGTCATATTAGAAGCACTAATTTCAATTGACTCAATGTAGGTTTTTTTAAGTTTAAAAAGTAAATGGACTGGCTCTAAAGTTACATTCACACAATCACGCAAACAAACTTCCAATGTACAGAGAAGCAGCTTGAGGTTACAGTAAGTGCCTTGCCCAGAGGAACATCAACACATGGCATGAAGGAAGAATCAAACCCACAACTTCCCCACTGCAAGATATCTTGTGGTGATGTTAGGAAATAGGATGGAAGAAATAACAATGTGCACTCAAAGTAGGACATTCTGTTTAAAAGGAAATGTGCGACTGAGTAGGATCATCTTAAAGTAGTTGTTCATAAAACATGGCAGAGTATCTGAAAGAAATAAAAACACTGAGCCAATAGCAGCAGGGCTGTAAAGACTTATTGAGCTCGATGGAGCAGTGATGGTTATAGACCCTTTGCAACTATGTCAGTGAATCATGTTGAGACGCTATGATGGATGTCGGAAGTGAGGGACGGGAGAATCGTGATTGTTTTGTCAAGTTGTTTTTGTCAGTGTAGTCATGGCTTCTACTTGTTCAAGTTGAGCTAATTTGTCAGGGGCTTATAGACAGCTAGCTTAGAAACCGACCAACACCGTCACCCTCCTGACGTTCGATTTGATCAGATCGCCGACTTTGCCTGAATTCACTCCATTATGTCATAAAAGATTAGATGCTAACCAGTGTTTATTGTACGTGGTAGGATACATGATGGTAGGACATTTTCTCCATGTTACTAATGATTAGACATGTACTTTCTCCATAATGCAACATTTGATTGTTTCCTACTAATCTTACTTACTAATGAAGTTCATATTAGTATAGTTCATATGCTAGTATATGAAGTATGTAAACTTCATATACTAATGAAGTAAAAGGTAAAAAAACAGTTTTAACTTATCTTGTATAAAGTGTTTGCTGAAAACTGCTGGTCGTCATGGTGATGCCCATCACTCTTTTTTCATCATCTAAAGATTTAAGATAAAATGACAAGTTTGGTTTGCATCCTTGTCTGTTTGTGCAGCATCCTATGACAATTTCACAGTGAGATCAACTAAATAAAAGTAAGCTTTGTCAACCAACTGAATGACTCTGCTCTGCATCCCCAGAACCAGAACCAAACACGGAGAAGCAAAGTTCAGCTTCTATGCGCCAAAAATCTGTAACAAACTTCCAGAAAACTGCAAAACAGCCAAAAGTCTGAGCTCCTTTAAATCGAGTTTAAAAACCCAGCTGTTTCAAGTTGTCTTGGATTAGTAGTAAACATTGTTGCAACAATGATCAACATATTTGATGTGTATTGACAATTTTGATGATGGCATTTGACAAAATGTAATATTTATCGCTGGTCTCACAGTTGATGACTTTGGTGTTTGCATGATGGAAAGCACTTTGAACTGCCTTGACGCCAAAATGTGAAACACAAATAAACTTGAAAATGAAAAATGAAGATAACGAAATGGGATAAAGTACGCCAAAATAGACATTGCAAAGATGTATGGACAGGAAGGAACCGGGCCTGATTGGCCCCTGTGGTCAGTCCCATCTGGAAGGAGTTTGCCTTTATCAGACTGCTGGAGTGTGAAGGGGAGACCAGTTTCTCTGACACAGTGGAAAGTTTACCTTGTGACCAAGGTGTGCTGACTATGAAAACATCCCACAGCCGGCAGCGACCCGCTTACACACTCATTCATACCTGACTCATCTGTGACGTCATGTGCGACAGGTGCGTCCTTGGTTACGTCGGGACCCGAGGCGGTGGTGATGGTGTGAGTGTGTATGCAAGTGCTCATTTTTGATTTATTTGCTGTGTTTACACAAAACGGTGCGATCGTTGGTGTCGTACGTCAGGTGGGTGAAAGGAGGCAGAGGGGGGAGGGACTGGGAGATGGTGAACATGGAGATAAGCCGGTGATGTCACGGCAGTCATAACCGGGGAAAATGTTGTGCAATACCTGCGTCACCGCGGACCGGGACAACGGCTGGTCGAAGCCGGGAGCCGGGCCGTCAGCTGCTGAACAACATCTGTCATGTGAGCACTGCAAAAAAAAAACACAGAATCTCACCAAGTAATTTTGGTTTAGTTTCTAGTGGAACCATCTTAGTGCATTTGAATAAGACAAAATTAACGTAAAAGTAACTTTTCAGCAACATATAGGAGTTTATTTTAAGTAAATAATTTTTAACTATATTGATGAAAAAGTCTTTGTTCCATTGGCAGATAATTTCACTTACAAGATATTTTCCCATGTTATAAGTGAAGTAGTCTGCCAATGGAACAAGCATTATTTCATCAATATTGAAGAATTATGGACTTAAAATAAACTCGTAAATCATGCTCAAAAGTTATTTGTAAGTTAGTTTAGACTTATTTCATGTTTTCCCAATATATTTGCACTAGAAACTAGACCAAAAACACCTGGTCAGATTTAGTGTTTTTGCAGTGCGTAGAAGCTGGTAGGAGGGGAAACATGGGAGCAGCTCTGGTTAATCAGGAATCAGTGACTGATCCAGCATTAGTGGCTGGAAAGCACCAAACTCTCCCACAAGACCGGGTAGTCGGATGAGTCCTGGAGGCACTTCAGATGACCAAATGTTGTGGTATGTTATTAAAAGGAAGTCACACACACACACAGCATACACACATTTGTTCTCTAAACACAGCAATCAGTTCTGACCCATGCAAAACGACCAGTTTTCTGTTATATTGGTGAATCATCTCCACGGCAGAATCAGGTACTTCAAGCTCAACCTCAGTCTCAAAAAAAAAAAATAAGTGATGGGATTATGCTATGTCAACAGAGTCCTCAAAAGGTGCTGGCGTCCGTTGGTGCAGCGGAGTTTCCCTCGCTGCCCGGTCTGCAGAGCACCTGTCAGGAAGAGCGCAGCTCTGTCGCCTAAACAAACACAGCACCTGTCCATTTCCTCCTGCCCATTAGCACAATATTTGGATTTTATTACAGGCAAGTCATCGTTGCTCATCGTCAACAGAACGCCAGTCTAACCAAAAGAGAAGAGACGTTCCACGCTGGAAACTCGAGGCATCAAAGTGTGACAGAAATGCCTGGAAGGCGCCACCGTGGGAGGACCTGACCGCTGTTTCAAATTAGCCGCTCAACTGACCTTTCTTGTTGACGATTTGTCAGAACAGTCACCGTGACTCAGGCAGAACACGGAAAAAAAATGCAGGGATTTAGGAAACACGCTAGATTGGTTGGTTTTTTTGTTTGTTTGATTGGTTGTTTTTTATTCTGAGCCTGCTTTTCCTGACATTTTTCCTGTGTGACAGTTGGGAGGCGAGGAAGTGAGCCTGCAGGCAGCGTTAGAGGACAGCGCCCCCTTGTGGCTCACTCCAACCTGCTGAGGTCTCCACCACATGTGAAGGATGGCCGTCACTCAGCTTCACTAAGCTAATCTAGACAGGTTCAAGCTGGATTTCTCGTGTCTGACCAATCACACACACTTGTTTCTACTTTAAAATGACATTATATTTGCAAGTGAAAAGGACTCAGTTAAAGTTCAACAAAACATCATTTTGAGACAATTTACCAAAAAAAGTAAAAAACTACAGATATCAACGTTCCTCCTGTCATTTAATCTTTCAGTCCAATAGGAAGAGAGTCTATTTCAATACATTTAGAATTCAATCCCAAATAATCATATTTAAGTAAAACAGTAAAATGTATTTAAAATAAAACCACCTGGCTGCATTTAATCAAACTTTTTAACAGTTTCCTGCCCAAAGCAAGCATGGGGTAACAGTGGGGAGGAAAGTCTCAGGAATGGCAGCTGAACAGAGGCGGAAATTATTTAAGATTTTTGGTGTGAAGAGATAAAAGGTCTGATGGAAAGGTAGGTGGGAATGTTCTTGTTCATTTATGCTACTTTCATTTTTGTATTGTCTTTACATATTTTTATTGCCAAATTAGCAAAAGATGACAAAATTGTCATGTTAGCTTTTGATTTTCATGACTAATCCCTCAGTGGGATCTCAGGATCACATGTAAGGTGTAGAATGTAGATTTAAAAAACCTCCTCTAGGCTCAGTTTTTGCTAGACTACAACAGACTTGAACAATGTCCGAATTGCTAAATAAGAAACACGACCAGGACAAGCAAGTATAGACAATGGATGCAACAATGGGCTTCCTTATTTCGGTTTAAAAATTACTTCACTAATCCCAAAGGTAAATTAAATGCTATTGTAATTCATATCATCCATAGTTCTTCCAAGAGTTGTTGTCGATGCTGTTGGCAGCACCTCCTGTAGCGGTCAGTGGTCTCATGGAGAGGATGGTCAGGGTTGTCCAAAATGTTCACGGTTTTACAATGAATTCTTCTTTGCACTGCTAAATCCAGAGGTTCCAGAATCCTCCACAAACCAGAACCAGCCTTCTTTACCAAATCATTGAGTCTTCTTGAGTCCCTGGTTCTGATGCTGTTACCCCTACGGATGATGATAGAAGAGATGACGCTCTCAACAGACTCAGAGAAGATCAACAGGCGAGAAAACAGTTGCTGTTCTTTCCTAAACTTTGAATCTGGTATTAATATAGTCACAACAATAAATAGACAGGGTTTAACCCTAAACAGGTAAAATATGCAACCTCTACAAAGACAGGCTTCACCAGAAGTTCAAACTGTCAGCTTCACTGTTACACTATGTCAAATGACTACAGAGCATCCAGGATATATTGGGTCCATAGGCAGTGCTAGACTTTTTTGTTGTTGGTCATTTTGACTGACGACGACAAAAGTAGCTACCTAGAAACAATGAAATTAAAAGATCAAACTTAAATTATGAACATTTCACCTGCTCTGGCCTGAATGCACAATCTCACAAGTTCCACCTGGTCCACATGGATACGATTTGTGCGTCCGCATACGAGTACGCAAATGTCTCAGGGTTTTGATGTTGATCTGGAGGATGAATCCGTGCTGTGCTGCCACTATGTGCAGCCAAAGTTTTGAAATCAGGGAACATTTCTCCAACTGAAGCGATCAGAAGTCGGCGAGGCTCTCTGAATGAGGGGCGGTGGAGGAAATCCCAGAGAATGTGCTCCTGCAGCATGCACGCTCCGAATCATCCTGTCTGTAACTCTTCAACACACTTCCAGCTTCCGGATAGCAAGATGCTTTGAGTCCAGGTCAGAGATGACACTCAGATGGGATCTTTTTTATTGGTTGATTTAGTTACCCCTGTGATGTACTCTATGTGTTTGTTGCAGCCTCTGCTCCTATAACTTGGGTAATGTGAACCCAAGATAAAACCAGCTGCACGTTTTGAAAGAGCCATGGGAAATTCAACATTGAAAGAAAAATACAAGAATATTTAATGTAATGGTAATTTTTAAGTTATATTATTTTATTTTAATATTTTCTTTGACTGACCGCTTGCTTTTTCTCATAAAAATTTGAAAATCATCTTACATTTATTTTTATATGAAGTCCATGCAGGTATCCTATAGACCAGTGGTTCCCAAAGTGTGACCCCCACCATCCTAGGGGGAATAAATGGATTAATAATAATAATTTTAAAAAAACAGTTACATAAAATCTTTCACTGTAAAGATGGTTTGTAGTTTTGTTGCAACCTGAAGTGTGAAATAAACTTCAGTGGAGTTTGGAAACAAAATATGTGTATAGTTTTATGTCTGGTTGAACCATGTGTGTATCCAGTTGATTTTTTTTCTTTTTTGGGGGGGATTTTATTGTGATCCATAAGGGGCCCAAAAGACCTTTGGGAACCACTGCTATAGACGGCGTGTGGAACGTCAGGATGTGTAACTAAACAAGTAGAGATACAACAATAGACACTCGCCAACTGCTTCATTCACTGTGTGGCACAGCGCCCCCAGAGGTGAGGCAAAGCACTGCCCTGTCTCACTCCACACTTCTTCCAAGTATTTGAAGAGGTGATGTGTCAGTTTTGCGTTTTTGACCATAAAAGTTTTATATTATCAATTTAAAACACATTTAAAGGAAATTCAAGTGAACAAATTGATTTTCTCTTCTTATTGTAATTATTTATTCATTTCTCTTAGCTATTCGTACTCGTCAGGATTACAAGTGAGGCACAGCCTCTCCTGTTCATAACCACATTTTTATAAAAAGCTAAATTGTTTGTGTTTTTTGGTTGTTTCTTTTACAGATACGTAAATTAATCTTTACATATTTTAAAAACTACAACCCTTCACGGTCTCAGCAGTTGCGAGCTTTAGGAAAGCTACAATGATAAATCTGTCGTCATGCCTGCAGGCATTTTGCAGTAAAAAAATGCTGAAAGAAGAGACGACGTGAGTGAAACATGTTTCCACTGGAATCAGTTGGATTTCAAGCAAAACGTTTAGCATTTCAGCAAACAATTATTGCCTTGGTGACCCTGTTTTTCTATTTTTTTTACTCGCCACCCTGTAAACTCCCCTAAAGATTAGATACTTCAGAAGGCATTCTGGATTTTATAAGTAATTTGGACAATTAAACTAATAGTGCAACCGTTCTATCAAAATATTTTTTACGATTATTAACCAACACAGACATCTCGACTCTTCCTCAACACAACCATCCACACTTTGAGAAACACATGAACAAAACCCTTCATAGGTGCATGTGGTGGGGAAACAACTCTAGTGATGAGATCCCTGAGGAGGATAGGAGGACTGGGTTCGTTGTGTCGGTTACTCTGGATCTCAATGCAGTGGGAATGTCTTAACGTTCAAAACTTTCTTATTTGAAGAAGCCTTTAAAATAAGAGACAGAATTCACTTAAGAAGTAAGAAAACAACAAGTTATTTTATATTCATGACCTTTTTTTAAAAGAATTCTCTCTCATGCAAGAACCTGCAACTATGTCCAAACGGTGACAATAAACCTGACAAGGCAGTCCTAATAAAATCATCTGGGAACTCCTATAAATCATCTGGCAGCAGTATGCTCATCTGTATAGAATCAGGGGCAGTGCCAGGGGCGGAGCTAGAAGGGTGGCTGCTGCCGCAGATCTCCTCTGGAATCCAACATGGTGCCACATGAGGGGACTGACAGATCGCTACACCTGGCATTAAAGAGGACCGACAAAAGTAAAAGACTAAGGCGGACACGTTTATGGTGGTTGTTGTTTCTGTCCATGTGCTAGGTGACATGTGCAACACGAGCACCTGAGTGTGGGTGGGGGCGGGGGGCGTGGCCTGGGCCAGTCTGGTCGCACACATCTCCATTTTTGCAACAGTCCATGTGTGGCATCTGCCAAAGGAAAGGAGACCAGTGAGATAGAGTCTGGAAGCACGGCGGCATGTTCATGTAGAGCGGCTTGTAAAAAGAACAAGCCCATTCGTAGGTGCTTGAACTTTTCCAGATTTTGTCACATTACAACCACAAACATCAAAGTATATTTCATTGGAATTTAATGTGGAAGACCAACCCAAAGTGGCAGGTGCAAAGAAGCAGCAGCACAACTTTCTGTCCATGTAACTCTATGTAACCTCGCATAGTTAATGGCATTGTGCAACCAAAACTAAGTGACTTTACAGGACAGGATGACTTTGAATTTCTGGATCACTACCATGAAATGATGGTAATGATCATCATTTCCACTACAGACCACAGGTACGTCTATGTTATTACATTCTGGGACACTTTAGGAGCTAAAAGGAAGAAAGGGACTGATTTTGTGCTATAAAAAATCTAACAATAATGACAAAAATTTGGCAGGAATTACGTAGAATTTAAAGTGCACAGGCCACACTGAATACACAGTTTGCAGTACATGGTACAGAACAGATGAGTTTCCTCTGTGGAGATGTTTCTCCTGGACATGCAATGTTGCCCTCATGTTAATGCTCTCAAACATGATCTTTTCTGTGAGTAATTCTACTTTGCACAAATAACTGACTGAGGATGTGTGCAAACTCACAAGATGGACTTAAACCAAAAGCTTCCTGTGACTCAGCTCTGCAACACTCATCCAGGAGGAATTTGGGGGACTTCACCCTCATGCAGAGCTTGGTGTTTCTTTCTTGACACAGGAAGGTTACATGTTTTCTCTGGAAGCAGATCGGAGTTAGTCACAGCTCACAACCTGAGCCTGAAGTGTTGTAACGTTTGAAAAGGTAACGGTTGTCAATGTTTGCCGTTTGTGAATCTTCTCCAAGGTTCTTTCAGTTTTCTAAACTAATTTAATTTTATTGTGTTTGTTGCTGCCATTTAATTCCATAACAGATCTGGGTTTCTTTGGCTTTGTGTTTTAGTGTGGTGGGTAAAGAGCACTCTAGCCTTGGCTTTTACTGTGGGAATCACAGTTTGATCTGAGCGGGCTACCACAGACTTTATGGACATGTGACTAATTTGGCAGAATTAGATTTGCACCCTACAAATGCTATATATACTGTGTCAGGCCCATTGTAGATACAAGAAAAGTACATTTCCACTCAGAAATGTTGAGATTAATCTTAGAAATTACCCACAAAAAACATGGACATTTCTGAGGTTCAAAAATTGTAAATTTTTTACTTTTAGAAATTTTCTGAGTTTGAAAAGTAACATAAAAAAAAAAGACTTTTGAAATTCAAAAATGTCCATGGTTTTTCTAGAAAATTTCTGAGATTAATCTAAAAATTTATGAGTTTTCTCTAGGAAATTTTCAACTTTTAGAGCTCAGAAATGTCTTGTGGCGGAAATGTATTCCTTTTTTTTTTCCTATCTACAATGGCCCTGATACACCGATAATAATGTTTCCTAAACTAATATAGTGTTTTGCAGATATTCTGTCAGCACTGGCAAACACTATTTCATCTAAGGCACAGGTGTCAAACTCCAGTCCTCGAGGGCCGTTGTCCTGCAGTTTTTAGATGTGCCACAGGTACAAAACACTGGAATGAAATGGCTTCATAACCTCCTCCTTGTGTAGATCAGATCTCCAGAGTCCTGCTAATGACCCAATTATTCTATTCAGGTGGTGCAGCAGAGGCACATTAAAAGTTGCAGGACACCGGCCCCTGAGGACGGGAGTTTGAGACCCCTGATCTAAGGCAGCTGAAGGCTTGGAGTGACTTCAACTGACAACAACACAACCTATTTTCTGATAGTTTCAGCTAATAACTATTAGGTTACAAGGAAAAACTCACACATTTAATGTCAAAATGGTCAAGAGATGAAAAAAAGACATACATGTAATGGCCAAAGTAACATCTTAACGCGACAGGACAAGTTGAATATCCACACTATGCTCACCATCAAAGGTCTGGTTGTTCTGCTAGAGGCTCCCAATGCTTTTTATTTTTCTTTGACATTTGACCAAAAATTTATTAACGTTGAAGTAACATCCCTCTTTATGCCTCTGGAGATGCGGATTTAATCCGGTTTGTGACCAGAGACCGTTCAGTTATCTTCTAGTCTCCATGTAGAAAAACGTGGACAAAAGCTTTTCGTGTCAACAAAGCCACACAGAAGACGGTTGCTTGCATTTTTCCATTGTTTCTGTGATGTTTCTTTTTTAAAGCCAGATCAAAAATACCCAAAGCAGCAGCTCCAACTCTTCCTTTTTTTTTTATATAACAGCTAAACTAATAACTTCCACAGGATGTTAGTCATCATTATTTTGGTTAGCAGTAGCTTTATGTGGGGACTTTTTCCACCCGCCACGGTGGTATGAATGAAGATGCTTGAGTGAATCTCCATGTACATGAATGGCTCTGTCTTCTCTCCGTATTTAGTGACATTAGTCTCAATAACAGTTTCCGTCTGTCTCGCCTTACCGAGCCTCCACGCGTCCTGTGTTTACAGCTCAGACGTTTTGCGGTGTCTTTTAGTCTTTTTCATCCCGGCGGATAAACCGCCCTGCTTCCACGCGCCTCGAGGCGCTCACGCACGCGACCGCGCTGACTCCCCGCTTAGTCACGAACCGCCGACTGTTCCCTTTGAAAGCAGCAGAGCTGCACGAGCAGAGCGGAAGTGCCCGCTGCTGTCCGCGTGGTCAGGTGGAAGAACCGGAAGTTAATATAGGTAGAGAAGCAGCACGAGATGTCAGGTGACTTCAGTAGAAAGAAAGAAAGAAAGAAAGAAAGAAAGAAAGAAAGAAAAAGAGAGAAAGAAAGAAAAAAGAGAGAAAGAAAGAAAGAAAGAAAGAAAGATTTTTGATTTTAACACCACATTTATTTGTCAATAACAATACATTTTAACTTAATTCATCTTTCACACAAACATTGAACTGAAAACTAGCTTCTTATCAACCACAGAACATACGACATTATTAAAACACCACAAAGATACAAAATCAATTAGGTTATTCATCATTGAAAAAAACATATATTCTGTTTTTACTCTACTTTTCACCAACAAGATAAACATCTTGTCCACTCTTTCCCCCAAAACACCATTTATTTCATTTTTCCTAGTAACATAAATGGA
>CAEFZX010022655.1:0-33123 GCA_903066825.1 Alfaro cultratus | reverse complement strand
TATATATATATAAATCACGGATACAAGCTTCCCTCCTATATATATATATATATAGGAGGGAAGTGCCCTGCGACAGACTGGCGACCTGTCCAGGGTGTAACCTGCCTCTCGCCCGCCTCTATATATATATATATAGATATATATATATCTATATATATATATATATCAATTCACTTCTGTTGTTAAACTGTGTTGTGGTAGGTGCATGTACATATTGGAGACTAGAGTGATCAAGGGAAAAAAAAAAAACTACCTAGAGATTAAGCTATCTAAATTAGAATTATATCTTTAAAGCTCAAAGAGTTGAAACTGATTCTGAGAATGGGAGATTTAGCATGTGTAAGAATTATGTGTATATAATGATGCAACTTTTCTTCAGTCCTCACATCGTATGCCAACAAAAGCAACTCCTGAAATGTGAAGAGGCCAGGCTTCAGCCTTCCTCACAGTGTGATGTTTGCCTTAGGATACAGTGCTGCGCTTTATGTGCTGTGAACAGATTTCTTACAAAGTAGCAGGAGTGTGTCACCCAGCGTTTGGAGGATCCAGTTTCAAATGAACTGCATTCTTGCACTACACTTATGTCTTTGTTTGACATTCTTATCTTCAAAATGAAAATGCAAAAAATTATTTTATCAACAATTACCATAGAAGGAAGATGGAAAGGGGTTAAATTGATTTTATAATTGGATGCTATTGCTTTAAATGTTGATTGGTATTTGAGTTACTTACCATTTTTGTAGTTAAACTAAAACCTAAAAAGTTATGTTTATGGGGTAATTTAAGATATTTTTCATATATAAAATATATAAACTTGTTTTGATGAGACAAGACCTAAATTAACTAAATAATAAAGAAAAAAGAATAATGTATTAATATCTGTTCCAGAGATATATTCTCACATGCAACAATCCGTGTTTTTCATCTCAGACTACCATTTATAGTGACAAAAGACTTACTTTTCTACCTGTGTAATTAATAAAACTAAAGGATGTTGGTCTCCTAACAGTTGATGAATTGAAAAACAGTATGTCGCAATGTGTTTTCACATCCTTAAACATTTACAGCTCTCAAACTTTGGCATCGTCTTTGATTAACTAGTAATTTTGAGTTGCTTTTACTTGCCCTCTCTCAATTTCTCAACTGCTATTTAGAGTTTAAATCTAGAGATTATTTAAAAATGTTCTCAAGGATAATTTTGAGTTTTTTAAAGACAAAATTCAAGACTACATTGTCCTCTAAAATCACATAGACCACATTATTGATTTGATTTAAGTGCATAACACAACCAAATACTTAGCGTAGTCCGTTAACTAATCTTATCTAATCTATCAGTTTGTTTTTATTCATCATATATTATATCCATAATATATTCTTCATATAGTTACTGTATATACATCATATATACATGGTGCATAATTTTATGCCTCAGCTGATTTTCTATGCCCCTGGCTGTTCAGAGGAATAGGTTTTTCTCTAAGTGTATGTTTGCTATTAAATCATATAGCAATGCCTGCATAGAAAGATTAATGTTCATCCACCAATACAAAGAACACCAGAGGGTATTAGGGCATTTCTAAGTCAACGCATGGGTCGTTAAATGGGTCGTAACAGATACTATAAGTAATAGTGTCTTAATGCCCTTTCAGTAAATTGCTGCTTCAGCAGGTTTGAGCCTATTTGCCCACTAACCTTACATCTATCTTTATGATCTGTATTTCCAACTTCTGGCCTCTGATGTGGCTTTGGACTCCATGCCAATCACTAAATGCAGTTCCAGCTCTGGTTCTGGGAAAACCAAACATGACTTTGTTTCAAGGTAGTCCAAAACTTCAGGTATGTGGCAAAGACCGCTTTGAGATGTGCTTTCATTCAACCCGGTCTGTAGTAAGCCCAGCAAATCTTTACAGTGTAAATATCCTCCATTTTCAAAGGGTACAGAGTTCCCGAGGCAGCAGAAGGCAAACCAAATTAACTGCATACTTTTTAACAAAGTTATTCTTGTTCTTGGAAAAATGGCACTACATATAAATAAACAGTAGCCTTAGGAAGCACCAATCTCCCAAATATAAGTGAACATCAGAGTGAAATATCCATACCTGATTTGAAAAATTGAATATCGTTTGATCTGCACAATGATACCCTATGTAATATACCTCATATCTTGAATGTTGACAGTCAGATTACGTTGCAATCTGCTCCGTAACAGATCATATTACACAATTGCAAAAATTTTAATTTTGTGGTATACAAATGAATTTACCTTCCAAAGCCAATTCATATGGAGAAACATCACTAACAATAAAAGCACATATTCATATGCTTTCATTGTTTAGCATATCATTATTGGAATGCAAATTACAGGAATTGTACAGTGGTTGAGCTTCTCTACACTGAGTTTTTGACCATTGAACTGTGGCAAGTTACTCCAAAGGCATGAGTCACCTGAAAACAATTAAATGAATATCAGAACTGGCATCTCATGTGGACTGTGTTAAAGTTTTACCAAGCAGCATATGAAGAGTGTACATAGGGCACTAATGACACATAGTAAGGGACGTTAGATTTTGTTTTACTCCCTGGGAAAAGAGAAAGAAAAAGATGTAATGCAACAACTTGAAAAAAATAATGATCCCATTACACATTAAATATCTGGTTGGATAATAAGTGATTGGAAAAAAATCACATTTTGACACATTATAATTAATAGCTTCAATATATTTTATTAAAATATTATGTGATAGACCAGCAGAAAGTAAAGCATACTAATTATTTGTGAATTCCATGTTTTCTTTTCTTAGAAAATATTTCTTAGAAAGTATTTCTTAGCATATACCAACTAACTGTTATTTAAATACCACAGGCTTTTTGAGTATTGTTGCTGAACATGACTATTCCTTTTATGACCATAGTACACCCATGTTCTGAAGGTTACTTCCAGTGGGATACTACTTTATGTCACAAAAATCAACTGTAAAACATATTTCTTGAACAACAAATTAATTGTTCAAGAAATCATTTGCATACCAAACGAGTTTGTTATCATTTAATACTTCCACAGTCATGTGATCAAAGTCTTACATAGCACCTTTGGGATGTGTTAGAACAGGAGAGTTTGGAAGGAACAAATCTGCTATAACAGCATGTTGTAGTCATGTTAATATGGACCAAAATCTCTGAGGAACCTTTTTAACAGTATATCTTATGAAGAATTAAAGCTTTTCTTGAAGCAATCTGGTTTTAATGTAAATTTCATAATGTGTCTGGTGAGTGTAGGTGTTAAAAAGGTACTGATAAAAGGAGCCAATAAGTTACTGTCTGTTTTTATGGAAGAAACTGAGTCATCTTTCTAAGGAATATAGACATTTTATTTAATATTTCTACTTAGAACACCACCTGGCTTATGTACCACTTACTTAATGCAGTTACAGGGATAGGACAAAGAGTCCTGGCTAGGATCAATCCGAGAGAGTGAGATCAGGAACACAAGGGATGGAAACGGTGGAGAAGAGAGATAATGATCAAGCTTTAAACCATTCTTAAGCTTTTGTACTTACTACAGACACTACAGAACCTTACAATCCAATCACTGTAATAAATGTTCTTTGGTTAAAATTTATACTCCTTTTCAGACTGCTTTTTAACTTATATAAATCAAAAGGATAAAGATTGTGTCATAAGATAGATACGAAAATCAATAATAAACTGATTATATCTGTACAAATTAATTATTCTAACATGTTCACAAATAAAAATATGTTCTGGTAACTTTATTGCTTTTACGATGACAGTGCATAAATCTGGCAGGCAGAGCATTAGGCAACAGACAAGTGTCAAAATAAAAAAGCAGACCCCTACGGAGACAGAGATAATGAGCTAACAGCCGGAGGACAGGCAGTCATGACTTCATTCTTCTGGCTCTGGGATGGAAACAAATGCAGTCTCTCTGGGTAATTAAAAGACACCCAGGCCTCACAAGGATATGCTCGGCAAATGGGAGAGAGAGAGAAGAGAGTGAAAGAGAGATTCAGAATGTAACCCTATTGTGTTTCATGGAGGGATTTGACCAGTGAAGCGCTGGTCTTGTGGTCTGGCCTAACACCATGCTTTAGGCTCTGATTACAACATCTGCCTAGAGCCATCCTTGTCCAGCCTTTCCCCATGTAAAATGAGTTATCTGAGTGATGTAAGACTTTTGCATAATACATTTTTTTAATTTATGTGTTCCCAAGTTACTTTCTCACTTAAGCAATGGCATAAGGCAGCTGATACAGGTGAGGGTGGATGAAGTCTCATCTGATATTAACTTTATGTTAGATCATATTGGTTGAAGTTTAATTACTTGGGTAGTATTGTTATTGTACAATGCTTTTTTGCAGCCTATTAAAATCAAGTGATCGTGATTATTAATAAATATTCATTTATGATCATGTATAGTTTGAAAAAAAGTGGCTACCCATTTACTTTTTTATCTCCTTTAAATCTATCATTAAGTGCATGTGCATGCCTCAGTATATGAAACAACCATGTGTGCCTTCGTATCACATTGAGGCAAGATCATATATTTAGCTCAGACAGTATTTATAGCTGTTAAACATGGATGAAATACTTGGTCTACTTTCTCACCATGACATGGTGCCGCTTCTGTCTTTCAGAGGAGTTATGACTTGTCTGTGCACATAGCCAGGAACTTTATATACACTGTAACATATTTCTTTCAGTGTATGATCATAAACTGATATATGCAGAGTTGGAAATATGTTTTATTAAATACAGCCACTGCACAATTTCAATGAACTCCTGTATTTCTTTGGTTACCCTCCCGCCATATAAATAATCCATGTTTTTAATTAAAACAACAAAGAAAAAACTGATTATTGTTAAATTTGTTGTTTCTGCTTTCCCCAGATGCTGATCTGCAGATATGTAAGCACCAAGGTCCATCTTGCTGCAACAAGAAGATGGAGGAATGCTACCAGGCTGCCGTTAAAAGAGAAACCCTCCAAAAAGTTCAGTCGTACATCTATGAGCTGGAAAATATGCTGTCTAGTCAGTCAGATGCCTTCCAGGGTAAGTGAACAAATAATTGTGTCAGGCAAAGGCTGAAGGTGTCTACACCCTAAAAAGTGTTTTTGGCTAGTAGTTCATTTTATGGACTTATTTACATAAATTTTACTTAATTTGTTTGGTTTAGTTATGACAAATTACTTTTGTGTGTTCAATTAACTTAAAAGTTACAAATTTAACTAACTTAAGGAGCTTTTTACTTTGACTTTACTTGAAACAATTGAGTTCAATGCCAAGTTTCGTATCCTATGTCTGACCAACTCAATTCATTAAGTTTATCCAACTCAATTTACAAAGTTTTATAATTATAACTTAATTCATTAAGTGCGTTTAACATTACATATTTGTCACTCTTACTCAAATAATTTATTTTTGTCTAACAAATAATTCAAATTTCTTTGACTAAATTCTATATAAAGTCAACACAAACTGTGAAGTTGTTTCAAACTAAAAAAAAAAAAAAATCAAAATTACATTATCACTCACATTGTACTTAAAATCCATATAGAACTTAAATGTTTTAAACATATGTTTTAACATGTTATTTTAGTTTTTCAAAGATCCTGTATACTGAAAAAAGAAAATAGTTTATCCAACTTAATTTATTAAGTTGATTTAATTTAATAAATAAGGGGAAGACATGCAACAAAGGTCATCAAGCTGGAATCGAATCTGCGACGGCCACGTTGAGGACTCCTTACGTCAGTTGGACTCTACCCCTGCGCCACCACCCTGGTTGGTACAGGATCTGTCCTTGTTGAAGCTTGAATCATGACATCAGACGACAGACACAAACCCGGCATTGAACTTAATTGTTTCAAAATATACTTTTTAGATGATGGTCTAAAAAGTGTTTTTTTAGAGAACACTACTTGGAGTGCACTCTCAAGTGGTGCTATTGCAAAGGTAGCAAGCAGTACAGTGACAAATATGTAGCATTTGCAAAGATAAAAGCTGTCACTTACTGCTTTTATTGTTCGGAGGTGTTGACTGACGTGCCGCACTTGTACGACAACGCTGTGGCCAAAGTGTGCAATATAGTGATGTGACGTTCACAAATGAGCCGATTCTTCTGAACGGCTCTTTACTAAGAAGATATGACTGGAGTCTCACTGAGAACCGTTCTTTGTTTTGTAATTCTATATTATTATTATTATTATTATTATTATTATTATTATTTATTAAAAATATGTAATTATTTAATCATCGAATAAGCCTTCAACTGAAGACTAGTGGTGTTGTGGTGTGTGTGCCTGTCTGTTCTGAACTTTTGTAGAAGAGGTACAATATGCACGTAAATACATGTACAATCTTGTGTTTTCCTTACTGTTAATGTTTTTTTTTATGTATTGACATTATCATCATATGATTCCTTAGTCAATGTATTGACACTTTTCAATTCATACTTGCTTGTGTGGGCTTCATTTTCACATTTTTGTCATTAATGTTTCCTCACTATCTGCCTGCACTAAACTTTTACATGTTCACTATAGTTTTTAGTCTTTCAGTCATTCACTTTTCTTTCTGACGCTGTTGTGCGTGGGTCATGGAAAATTATATTGAAGGTCGTGCAGAATCATGGAAAAGTCATGGATTTTTTTTTTTTTTTCAGTTGGAACCCTGGAACCCAGATAACAGAAATTTCCAATATAAACCCCAAAAGATAAACCCACCACCTACAAGAGAAGGAAGGAATAAACTAGAACAAGATGATGAAAAGTGCAAAACAAATCCAGAACTCAAGCATGACCAAACTGAAAGAAATAAGAAAAATAACCAAGAAAACAACAAAAACAGAAATCCACAAGCAGAAGGGATATGACATTTGGCTATTTCGTTTCTCATAATTAGGAACGATTATGAGGAATAACCATAAGCAATTATTTATAGTTATTCATTACCAAACTAGGCCCTTTTATGGCACAACAATGGCTTGAGTGACTGTTTGTGGTTAGAAGCAAAAAATGCCAATTTCAACTGGAGAGTGCTGAAATTGGATGCCATCTTGGTCCCAGATCTGAGCTTAAAGTGTGAAAGGAACAATGAATAAGACTTGGAGACAATATTTTAGTGACTTTGAGAAGGTGTAGAACAACTAGAGGATAGAATAACACAGACACAGCACATCCAATGTCGAGCTGTTGAAGGAGGGGTTTGATACTGCAAATATGGCTATGGCAGTCAAGTGTTATGCCCATAGCACAGTTGAACTCTTTAAACCCGTACACTGGCCAGTTGGATGGATTAGCATGCCCTTAAATGCATCTGATGTCAGGTGATTCAGGCCAGGCACCAAGCCAACCAACTTTAATTATGTTGATGGTGTTGTCTACAGCTGCACAGCCAAGAAATGAAATCAGGAACAGTGCAGAGAAATACACGCACACGCAAGCAGACACACACACAACACAATGTAATGTCTAGTAAAAAAAAATAGAAGAAAAATTAACATGAAATCAGTATGAAATAAAGTCTCAAAGAGCTCACTATTTTCAATTAACTGGCTCTATGGTTGGAAATAACACAGATACAAAAGAGGAGTAGACTTGCCAAAATCAAAATGCCAATACTTCATGCAGCATGATCCACTTGCTACTTCACATTCCTCCCAAGGCACTCAGACAGCACAGAGACTGTCCTTAGAAGGCCTTGAAAAGGAAGAACTAGTGACGTCATTATTTTTTAACACCATCACGCCCTAGTTTCTATTGTTGCTCCTTTCTGATTTTCCATTTTTGACTATTCTGAAAAAGTGAAACGGCTGATCATCATTGTCCAGACTGGCTCAGACATGATGTAAGAAGGGAAGGATCTTATTTATGATAAAACAGAGAAGTAGCAGATACACTCATCAAACACACTTATGGTACTTGTTGAAACAGCTGTAAGAGGGAGGATTTTATCTCCAGTACTCTAAACACCTGAAAACCACGTGTGGAATAGATGGATTCATTAAAGAACTGATATCCACCACTGCAAGGTTTAATGATATATAGCCAAGGTTCATGGTACATCAAACATTAACACAATTAGTCAAACCGATATCTGCTCTTTTTTGAGTGGGTGGACTGATTGTACAACACACAGTTCATCTGACTTTACTGTGATTTTTCTCTTGTCCATGAAAGGTCAAAATCATGTATGCAGGCTCAAATATATACATACACCATATGGAGGAACTTTTCTGCCATAATTCAAGAGCATACATTTTCAGTCTGAAAACAGGATTCCAGGTCTTTTGTTCTCAAAACTTTTAATACTTTTGCTTACATTTTCATTGTGAAAGCAGAACTTCATTTCTTTCTTCTCAAAACTTGTAAAAATCGATATCAGCTTAAGCATCTTCAGGAGACAAACTGAACGCTTAAGGAGTAAGTCTGTCTTGTTCAAATCAAAAGATTCACTAAGATCCAAAACATTTAGAACTTTATTAAAGACACAAAAAATCTCACAACTAAAATTACCCAACAAAATAAAGATAGTAATTATTATTTCAACAAAGTTCTGTGAATTTCAGTTTTAGTACAGTTAACATAAAAAAGGCAACCCAGACTGACTTTCTGCAGAGCAGGTGTTTAAATTAGTTTATCAACCTTCACTGTATTAAGGCAACCACTTATTAACAATCACAAAAGTAACAATAAGCTTGAAAAAGTAACACTGAGATGGACCGAATATGTTTTTAATGTAATCTCTTGCTCTTTCGGCTTGCTGAGCTGTCAATCAGATGGCACAGCAACGGGTGTGCTGTGAGGAGATAATGGAGAAACATAAAAAAACATGCAAGCAGTTTTGAGTAGTTGTTCACATTTTGAGTGTTTTTTTTTTTTTTATTTATTTGTTGCACTGAAGCCACTACTGAAATTTCAATAAACGGCAAAATTGGACTAATGACCTTGTTTGTTTGTTAGCATATGTCACAATAATCACAATAAAGATAAAGATAAAAATTATTTCAGGAAGTATTTAAACTATGGCTCCTTCAGTGACAACTGCATAAAATTAAATTCATTGTAAAATATAAAAGACAAATTTGTGTGGTGCTCACCAGCATCTTTCCTTGACCACAGAGTTTGAGAGACACTTTACTGCCTTTTCTAACAAACTTTTTGCTAACTACTTGCATTTCCCATTTAGTGGAAATATTGATGTTGCGACTTTCTCTAAAATGACAGTTTGTTCAATCTAAATAGTTCTGCTATTAAAAATGAGGATTTACATATGACGTTTAAATAAAACCCAGTCCAAAATGTGGTATAAGGTGGAATCTTTGGAGCCTGTTTTTGGAGGAAAAAACTTCAAAAGATGTGCTTTTAACTTTACAGTGATCTTTGGGTCTTCTTTATAGTCTGCATTCTTTCACATGAAAATCATCAAACAAAATTTCAGATCTACTGGAACTGGCATACTGTTATCCTGACTATGAGAAAATAGCAACCTCCTCCCAGTGTTTCAAGTCCCACTAAGAAAGGAACTCAATAGGTTTTCCATCACTTTAATATGTCTGCTATAACTGTATATTTACATATAAAACAAGTAAATAAGAATTTTTATGTCTCATGTGGTAACTCTTAGCTGACTGCTAAAAGTAGTTCTTGGTCTTAAGAAAGTAATGCTACCTCGAACAAACCAT
This sequence comes from Alfaro cultratus, assembly GCA_903066825.1. Taxonomy (NCBI): domain Eukaryota; kingdom Metazoa; phylum Chordata; class Actinopteri; order Cyprinodontiformes; family Poeciliidae; genus Alfaro; species Alfaro cultratus. The sequence continues at coordinate 23,423 of CAEFZX010022655.1, read as the reverse complement.
TCAGACTGGCAATGTTGGTATCTTTTTACCCAGTTTTAATGGTTTAACAGGCAATTTAAATGCTGCCCATGTCCATCCGTTAATGATCACAGTGCACCCATTATGACTTCTTCCAGCAGTATAATCCTGGCAACTGATTTTTTGAGCATGTCAGTGAGCTCGCCATAATCCTTTGGCCCCCACAGTCACCAGATCTCAATCCAATCGCACAACTTTGGGATGTAGTGGAATTGGGGGGATTTCCATCATGAATTTTCACCACTTATGACTTGCTATGATGTCAATGTTTTCCAAAATCTCAGAATAATGTTTGAGACTCCACGGGGAATCTATGCTATGAAGAACTAAATCAGTTCTGAAGACAAAAAGGGGACAACCCAATACTAGCAAGGTATACCTAATAAAGTGAACAAATTACTTCAGAGTGTTTATGGGATGCCAATATAAATTGTTGTTTGATCCTTTACATGACCTTGACCAGAATGCTCATTCAGAAACAATGGAAAAACCCGTGCTTGTGAAAGCTATGCATGTCAGAGAAGTTTATTGGCAGTCAAACAAGAATATGTAGCCTAAAAGCATATTTGATGGAAATGATTTTTCTTTCTTAATTTAAGCTGTCACAATCATCTTAGGTGGCCCAGATAACGCAACTTAAGGGCACCTGTCCCATTAATGAACAAGCGGGAATTTCCAAGGATTTGATTTACTTGTCATGTGGGCATATTTATGAATTCCAAACTATGCCTGTATGCATTTGCAAGGAGCAGACGTAATAACTCACTTTGTTGCTGCATACTGTCTTCATTGTTTCATCAAATTCAATACGTTTTATCTTAATTACAATCTTTTTTTGTTTAAAAGAGTTCCTGCTCATCTTAGGCCATTCTTTTCCCCTGTCCTCTCACATTTTTGTGCTCTCACTTCATGTTTCTGTTTTTTTTTTTCCTGCAGATGTTTTGACTGACAGGGTTATTGCTCTAGAGACTGATGTTTGGACAGAGGATGACATTTCTCTGCACCATGAGCTCATTCTCAAATTAGGGAGGATATCCGGAATCTATCCCTACACGTCTTATTTAATCATCCTGGGTGGAGGGAAAATGTGTTTATGAAGTTAACAGTAGAGCCAGTATATTGCATATTTTGTGTGAATGTTGTTTGTGCTGTTACTGTGCTTATAGAAATCTCTTGAGAAGTTTTGATTAAAAACGACAGCATTGTTTCCCCTGAATTCAAAAAACTTGAGCTCTTTGGAGAATAAAAGAAAATATCAAGGGAATGAAGGAGGGGAGAAGAAAAACCTAAAAATCTTCTGAAAGTCATTGTTTCTTTAAACTTAACTTCTTGCTTGTGTTTTTGACGAGCACCTGTTTCCGCTTTATTAATATGAGAATCATGAAAGAGTCCAGAAAGTAAGAAGACAAATACTAGATTAAGACTGTGGTCAAAACTAAAAGGAAGGCTTTGTAAAAGCATCCATTGGGAGTGATTGAGCACTTGACTATTATGTTTATCTATGGGTGCTACATGTTTTCCAATGTTGAATTGGAAGCAGCCAATTCAACATTCAACAAAACACCCCTGGTTTGTGATTTCCATTTCACATGTCACTTAATGTAGCACTAAAGCATTGTTACTAATGACAAAGATGTAATGAACCTCACAAGTGCTCAGTTTGATTGACACCATAAAACTGCCATGCCTCCAGAAAAGCAATCCAATATCAGGAAACACTCAGATGTGGGACTGGAAAAATTGCACGTTCCAAAAATGCTATACAATCTTCATTGTTTGCACAATCTCGTGATAAAAAGGCATTTGGTGATGGATCCTTCCTCTGATGGCTCCATGGGCAACTGTTCATGTTCCCCATGTCAAATCCCACCATGTCCTTTTCCAATTATTGATGTGTCTTTGATTTGCCATGGAAAATGTATTCCCCAAAAGACTGAAGGAATTTAAATTAAAAAAACATAATACTTAAAATATTTCTAATATTTGAATACTTAAACACAGTATGTAAGCAGGGTATTGCAAATTAAGTTTTATTACGTTTTTCCACGGTGATAAGTGTCAGGTTCTGTGTTTTCTGTGTTTATTTTCGAGTTTTCTGTGTCTTCTGTGTTCTCCGTGTTGTCCTGTCTCCCCATGATTACTCCCAGGTGTGTCTCGTTCCTTGATTACCTCCGTGTGAATTTAGTCCCACCTGTGTCCGTTGTTCTTCGTCGGGTCCTTGTCGTTAGTCTGTCGTTTGTCCTCGTCTCATGTTACCAGTTTATCGCTTAAACTGGTGTGCCGTGCGCTACCTGTAGTGAGCCTCCTGTTTCCTGCTCAGCAGTGCTGCCCCAGTTGTGGACTGTTTAACTCCTGGTTTGTCGTTCATTAAATCCTCATCAACATTCATCCTGCCTGAGTCTCTAGCGTCTGCCTCACCATCTCACCCACACCACCTCATGACAATAAGAGTTGTCTAACCAAATTTGAACAGGATATACCATATACTATTGGGTAGAAAAATGTCTGAATGTTTATTCATAATAGAATTTTCCACTAAAACCTGTACTCTTAAAGGTTTGCATTCTTTGAAGATCCATTATATGAGGACAAAAAATATTCCTGAAGATCCTAGGTTGTCAAAGTTGTATTTTCTCAGCCTGTCTTCTCTGTTCAATGGATTTCAGCCTGTCTGGAGTTTGTCTAACTTGCCGCTGGGAATTTACTGCACTGCCTTTAATTGTTCTGGTATGTCTGTTTTCACTGTGTCATGTCTGACTTAACTTCCCTTATGGTTCAACGGCAAATCCCAAAAGCTGTGCAATGTTTGCCTGAAAGTTCCAATCAACAACTTTATTAAACTCTGGTAGATAATCAGCAAAACACCAGAGAATTTTGATATTAGAAATGTGCAAGTTGAGAAAAAGCAGACATTAATAGGGGGATGGGGGGATGCTGCATTTGACCCAAATAAAGTTATCCTTGGAAGAAAAAGGGAGTGTTATTGAAATGTATTTTGAGGTAAAAGAAGAGCAAAACTACACATTTGGTAGAGATGTATTGTAAAGAGCGCTGCAGTGCTTGTGTAATATCAAGGTATGTTTGGAATGCATGATTTTGATGCAAAAGTATAAAAGAATATTAAAGTTTCTGAATTATGAGTCATACTGTTGGTTCAGTCCACATTGGGCTGGGATTGACTCACCTCCTCCCATCTCTCACCAAAGACTCACTTCATCACTCCCACATTTGACTCAACCAACTCCTCCTTGCGCCCTCTATTGGCTCCTTCAACGTTTATTCTGCCACTCTCTTCCCTTTGTGCATCGTAAAGATTTTCCATCTCTAAGATTTCATCCACTGATCATCTTGTTATAAATCAGCGTATTCGAGTTCAGAATGTACAATTAATTGTATAAAATATAAAAATCATAATGATGTTCTGAACCTGGCCAGCCATGATGTGTTTGTTTGGTCCACTGCTATAAATCTGGTGTTCAGCCAAACAAACAGAAGTGTGTAATATGTTCCTCACTGATCATCCATGAAATAATAAAAAAAAGAAAACTTTTTATTGAGACAAATTTATTCTTATAAAATCTTTGATACTGAAACTTTTTTTATCAAGGGTTTCCATTATTATTATTTTGCCTAGTTCATGCTAATGCCAGTTAAGTTCTCAACTTTAAGCTCTGCATTCAGTGTCCACCCCAACTTATCACTGTTTGTACAAAAAGCTCAATAATAAAAACAGCAACCACACGTTTTATGGTGGTAAATTCCTCATTAGTTTCTGGTTTCATTCCACACCCTGGGTCTACACAAAAATCGTCTTTCAAGTTAATCATGTGCTACCCTGTGTGTTTCCAATTCTTTCCCACAAAACGTTTGAGTGCCTTTACTTTTCTTGACTCCCATCAATATCTTCATCAGTCATATTTGAATACTTTTGTTTATCCTAATCTTTGGGTTTGAAATAACTATTCAGAAGAAAATGCCTCCAGTCTGTGGTGTTCATGAATTATAAACAAACATGCAAGATTCCGATTGATTTTCGTGCTCACCACATTACTGAGACTGCCCTCATCAAAGTGTTCAATGACATTCACATAAATACAGACTGTGGAGGCACCACAGTGTTGGTTTTGCTGAACCACAGTGCAGCATTTGACATGGTTCACCATGACATATTATTGAAACGACTGGAGAACTGGGTAGGAGTCTAACACAGTGCCTAACTGGTTGAAAACTGGTTGAAGAACTTCTTTGTGCCAATTTATAACTTCTCTTTGGAGCGGATAGAAATTACATGTGGGATACCGTATGCGTCTATCCTGGGATCCCTTCTATGTAATATATATGTGAGCCTGCTGGCTTAAGTGATAACAAATAATAAGATTAGCTACTCTGACTACGCAGATGATACATAGATCTACATTACGATTGTTGCTCCTCTCGAGTTTCAATTCAGGCTTACGCAGTTCTTCGGTTTAACAGCCATTTATTGCGTACATACAAAAAATGCCGTCAGAACTAAAAAACAAAAAGTAACACAAACTCAAATCAATTCACAATAAATGGAATATTTGCATAAATAAAAGACACAAAAAACAAACCCGTACCTCATCAGCCTCACCAACTCCAGAGGAATAAAAAAGCTCAACCTCCTCTGATCAGCCTCTCCATGTGGCTCCAAGTGCACCAGTTAACGCTTCCCTGGGCAACACATGATCCACGGAACGAAAACAAAAGGTCCGCCCACACCCGAACGCACACAGCCAAACCCAGTGTTTATATCAAATTAAAAAAAGTACCTACTGCTGCCCTAAACCAAACAACAAAAAAAAAAAACCAGAAGCAGTTGCTTCGACAGCAGCTACAACGATGTAACCAGGGGAACCCATTCAAGCACCAAACAGATGCTTGAAACAAATCAGTGGATTTGCCATACCATTATCCAGCAGAACAGAAACAAAAGTGATGTTATTATCTTTGGACCTAAAGCTGCAGCTTCAGTTATTACAGTTAGAAACATGAGATGAGGTCTGAAATCTAGGTGTAGTGATGGACTCTGACCTGAAAGTTCAGAGACGCATAGAAAATATTACAAAATTATTCTTCTATCACCTAATGAACATTTCCAGGACTGAAGGACTACTGATTTAAAATAGTAAGTGAAAATAATAAGCTGCATTTCTGCCTACTGATTAGTGTTGTTGAAATTTAGGATGTTCAAACTTTCCGGTTGGATTCGCTCAATGTGCTGAATACTACATTGTGTAAACCATCAGAAAAAAAACACTTTGACCTTTGTCCCTTTGATATTAAGTACTAGAGGTGCTGTCCATCAGCCTGTCAGCAGTCTACAGCAAACACCCTCCATACCCCCTATTAGCCATTTCAACAATCTCATCCACTCACACCTCCCTGACTCCTTCAGCAATTGCCCCTGTCCCCAGTCTTCTCTGTTCCCATCATTCTCTCATCTCCTCCTTTCTTCACCTATGATCATGTTTCTGTTTTTCTGCAAACAACAGGAAATGTGTTCTCATTTCTAATATAGTGTCCACTATATTTCAAACTGTGCCAGTGTGGAATAAACTATGCTTGTTTCAATGACAGTTTTTCATATTCCAGAATTTAGTTTTTGTGTTGAATTCCATTTTTTAATCACTGGCTAAATTATCCTGACAATATTTACCCATTATGCATTAAACAAATTTTAAAATTAGACAAAGCCCAGTCCCAATTAAATACAAAAACTGTTTGATGATGAATTATGTTATTAAGAGAAACCAACTTGGCCCTAAGTAAAAAAATAAATAACTGTCCCATTTGTCAAATCAAATGGTGGGACACAATTGAAAATTTTAATCATGTTAATTGCAAGGTATGTAGTTAAACAATTGCAATTAATCACATTTGAGCAAAAACTATATATTGACAAAATGAGCAACATTTTAAACTTTGCTTGCCCTTCTGCTGCTAAATTATTTAATAAATAGACTTGTCCAAATTCAATTAAAATTCAAAAGTACTTTATTGATCCCAAATAGAAATTAAATAACGAAATAATATGAGCTGAACAACAAATACATTCTTTCTAAATTATTTATTTAGGTTTCTAAATTTGGGTTGTTCAACCCTCAGAATGGTGCAAAATAATGATATTTTTTTTAAAAGTGAAAATTAATTTTCAGTATTATGAGACACATAACCTGTTACCGAGATTTGACAATCCAATGATCGAGCAGCTACGCCTCCTTCCGGAGCTACTCATGCCAGCTGAAGAAATGCACCGCTCCCGGTCAAAGACAACTAATCACAGACAGGAGGAGTGTTTTAATGCTGTGAATCATTTTCATTTATTCTCTGCAATATGTGCTAGTGGCGGAAAAACAACTTATTATTCCGGGTAAACTGTTTATTCTTCGTTGCTGGTGCCCATGCTAACTAGCCTGAACATTCATGGCAACATGTGTTGTTTTGAACCAGCTATAGCATAATAGAGAGTCAGAGAGTGTCAGCCACGCCTACATTAGGGTGATTGACAGTGCTAAGACCCTCCTTCTGGCTCTCATTGGTTGTTTCTGACAGCTGATGGCAGAAGAGCTTGATTTTTCTTTCACAGATTATCTGTGAAAAGACACCGTAGTGACAGTTTTAAGTAATATGTTAAAAACATTTTTTTGTAAAAGTGACATACTGCTGCTTTAAAGGCCAAGACTCAGGCTTTTGGGGAAATATTTTGTCAAAAGTCAAAATAAAACTTTTTGAAAGGTGTACAAATAATTTTTTACAGCAAGATATCATCCCATCTGTTAGTCTGATAAAACAATTAGGTTTTTTAATAGTTGTTTTGTTGGGTTAATACTGGGTGCTGGGGGTGGCAGTGGTTACCTAACTGTTTTGGTAGGAGTTCAGTTTTCCAGGTCAACACGCTTGCATGAGCAGCAAACCTGTGCATGTAGTTTCACAGATGACTCATGCTCCTTCTTTAGACTTGGTCAGGCTGTGTTCAAGAGTCACATAAGCAAGATGAATCAAAGGATTGATTCAAGAATTTAATAATAGTTTATTACCATTAAAGCAGGAGATTATATGACACTGGAACTCTCGGCTGTAACTCAAGATGACTCCCACTGCCTCGGAGAAGACAGTGTAGATATACGGTCCTTTTGCTAATTAAAACAAGGATATGTAATCTTCACATGTGTCACTATGACACATATCTGTGTGGTGACCTGTTGGAAACCCAAGCCAGTAGAGGGATCAAAATGCTTTTCCTGAGATGATAGTTGGTCAGATTCATTCAGGACTGTCAGGACCGACTGCTAGGATGGGAATGTCCCACAGCTTTATGGCATGAGAACAGTGTCTCCTGTCTCATTATCACAATATTGCTGTACCTCCAAACATATACAAGCAAGCAAAGTTGAAATCACAGGGCCACATTCTCATCCATCCATACTTCATGCCTAGTTTATCTTGTTGAAGCATTGGCAGTAAAAGCTGAGCAAAAAGGATCTGTAGGATCCAGTATTATTGTAGTTTGCTTTAACTTGCAAAGTTTTCCTGCAATAAAACTTAGCAATTTTCTTGCAGGCATCAGGGCTACAACAAAATATAGAGTGGATTGTGAAATCTTTAATGGGAGCGGGTACTGGGATTGTTTTTCCTCACCTCATTTGCCCGCCTTCTGCAAGTCCAAAAAAAAATCTTTCTGTATCTAAACTGATAGCTCACAATATTCACCCTTTGCACTTCTGGTTTTAAATTCGGACATCCATGATCAATGTGATTTGCTGATATTTACTTATTTGTTTCAAAGATAACCCCTTGAGATGTATCATCTCATTTTCTAAGGGGTCCTTAGAAACCATAAAAACAATAATACCAATCATAATAAGCAAATTCAAAATATATATGTCATAGTTGCAAATGGCTGATCCATCCATCCATCCATCCATCCATCCATCCATCCATCCATCCATCCATCCATCCATCCATCCATCCATCCATCCATTTTCTTTCACTTATCTGGGGTCAGGGTAGCAGGTTAAGAAGGGAGGCCCAGACTTCCCTCTCCCCAGCCACTTGTTCCAGCTCTTCCGGGGGAATCCCAATGCGTTCCCAGGCCAGCCGGGAAACATAGACTTTCCATCGTGTCTTGGGTCTTCCCCGGGGCCTCCTCCCGATACATTTAAAACATAAATTTTCATACACTGAGTAAAAATACATGTGGCCTTCTTTTCTCACTGTCTGACATTAACTGAGACTAAGCATTTCCTGTTCTAGCTGATTAAAGATTGCCAAAAATATTTCTATTTGCTAAATGCCACTTTAATTAAAAATATTTTGAGATGATGCTTTATTACTGTATCCAACATAAGTTTACATAGACTTATTTTCCCTCATAATAGTTCACTAAAATTTTTGGCCAGTTGTTTGAACAGATTACCACTATACCTTTAGACATCTGGAAATTATACCAAAGGATGAATCAGAGTTTTGGAGGTCCACAGTTCTCTTCCTGATATGTTGACTAAGTTTCTTTTTTTTTTTTTTATTTCCAATGATAAAGGGTATGATTGAAATATGGTTTAAAATTCTACCAAAGGGGTTTCACAAATTTAGTCAAAGGTTGCAAATTTACCTATCAGCTTACAACCTTCCAAAGGCATGATGTCATCATCCTGGTATATCCCAAATTATTTAAATGCATAGTAATTTTAGTGTGAGAAAGGGGAAAAAGAAAACATGTAATCTCATAAATTTGTCAATATTTTGGCACTTGACAAAAAGCAGACAATGTTTTTTGGTAGTCCTAAATTGCCTAATTCAGGATTATTCTTTTTGATCAGAAAATGAGAGAAAACATAGTTCTGTGTAATTTGGTTTTAAGTATGCATGTAACACAAAAATAATGTACTGGGAGTAACATTTGGTTGTTTCATTGAAAAGATATGAACTGCACTGAAGGAAGCTGATTCCTCCTAAGCATGGCTGTGTTGTACCAAGTGCTTTCACTATTGGAATCAAAAAAGTGCAGCAAGTCAGCTGTTTTCTTTGCAGAAAAGTATTCACATGAGAGTGTTAAACATCACCAAGTGGTAATTGTAGCTGTTGTTGCAACAGCAGAAACTTCTACTATTACAACTGCCTCTTTTACTAGTCATAGAATAGAATGTATTTGTGGAGAAATCAGAGCCAATCACAGCAAAGGCAATAAACACTATAGTTGTGACTGAAACCACAAACTTACTGCTCTGCTTATTTTGAGTCTGATTGTGGCAGCTTCACTGTGGTGACACTTAAGTTAAATTGTGCCAGTTAAACATGTGCAGAATGTCAACCAAAGTTGGGTTTTTGTAATTTAAACCAAGTGTTCTCAGTGAATAATTTTGGCATTAGACTGATGGAAAGATATTGTGTAATACCTAATTTCATAGTCATAAGTTTGCACTCACTTTTGCTCATTGCAGGACAATGGGATACAGAATGGGTTATGCATATTTTTCTTGTTTATTCTAATCAAATAGGAACAACAACAGCAGGCATCTCTTAATTGTTCTGACATTCTCTGCTTTACAGTTATGTAAGTTTCATTTCTGTGTTTAGGACTTTCATTTAAACTAACGAAAATTGCCTCATGCAACCTGACCACATTTGAACTGCCTTTCATTTCCCAAGAGAAACACAGACGGGAAACAATAAAATGTGAAGATAGCCACCAACAAATGCTTGTCTAAATTGAATGTGGTCACATCCAAATTTAGGCATAGTGGTCAGAGAGAACAATCTGAGCCAACTGACTTTCATACAATGGTACTGAGAGTCTAAAACAAATGTTTAGGAGATCTCTCAATTGACTTGCAGAATGACAAGTAAGATTTGTGAGTCAGGTAGAGGGCAGGACAAAAATACTTTGCGAAATAAAACCACACAAACAAAAACAACATATTATTTTTTTACATTTCTGTGCAATGTTTATGTTGCCACAAAGGTTAATGTGTTTTTATACATCTGTATCCTGTAATCTTTATATATTTTTTCTATTTATTGAACACTTTAGGATAGTTTTAGATAAGTTTGTTTTTGGTATTGTTTTAAATGTGTGTACTTTGCTGTGTTTGGTTATCACTTTGCTGTTAAGATAGTAAGGAACAAATTTCTTTAGAAATAGATAGTGTTTTTCTTTCAGTGCTAGGAAGCACCTTGTTTTAATGACCTTGCTTCCCCAGTTAGATTACTGTGATATTTATATGAAAGCACCTTTCACCAGTCTACATATGTTGGATACTGTCAATAATGGTGTGTTAGGGTTCATTACAGGATGTAAACCTTTCACTCGCCCCTGTAATTTATATTCTCAGGTGAGCTGGCCATAATTATCAGTTTGACTCACGCATTGACTCAAGCACTGGTACATTATATCTATAAAACTATTCTTGGATTGTTCCCACCTTACTTGTCCTCATACCTTTCCCTCTGACAGTCTAATCAAGGAATATTCTGGTAGTATGGTCAGAACTCGGGGGCAAAAATGAAGTGTTTACAACCTGAACTCTACAGGAGTTTGAAACTATCCACTTTGTCCTTTGGGACAATAATTTTTTTTTTTTAAGACAAAACGAGGAATCTTTTGAATCTTGTTTTTGTTTTCAGCTCATACTTTATTAGCTTATTTAATTCAGTCAAATTCCTTAGTTAGTTAGCTGCTGTGTTTTTGTTTGCTTTTTCAAAGCTTGTCTCTTTGATCTTGGATCTCGATGAGACAACGTGTAAAAATAAAGGTCAAATAAAATATATAAATGACTTTCTATTCTACTCTGTCTGTTTTATTCAGTTCCATCCATTTCTCCATCAGTTTTGACTAGCAGTCTTGAAAAGTATCCCGGCAATATAATTTTGCCAGTGGGCATGGTGCGTTCAGGATAATGGGCAGTGTTAGTTTCCACCACACATAGTACTTTAAAAAGAGTTTAGAAAGTTGTATACAATTACATGCTACTTGTGTGTTGGACTATCACATAAATTTCCTAAAAAAATACTTTGAAGTTTTTGGTTGTACCAAGAGACAATGTGAAAAACTTTTAAGTACTCTGACTAGTTTGGCAAGGCCTGTGCTCCCCCCCTGGAAAATAAGGTGTATCCCAGTTTTCCAGAGCATTTTGCAGAGTTATCATTGAACTGAAAGATGTCTCTGATGACACCGTCAGCTTGTGTGTGTCTGAACAGGTGTAAATACAGGTGTTTCAGCAAGGCCACCCAGCAGTGTTATATTTTATGCCTCATTCTTCACCTGCAGAGAGCAGAAGTTGTTGTCGGAACCTGCTATGTCTTGTTTGTTTCTCCTGTGCCTAAGCGGAAGAAAATCTAAATCTTTAAAGTAACAACATGTCCTTCCTTCAGAAGTACATGTTTGAAGTAAAATCCATGGAGAGACGGGGAAGTGCTCCAGGCCAAGAGCCAAATGGATCCAGATGTCAGTATGTTCACAAGGTGGAGACATCTTGTACAGTAGTTGTCATTCCTTGTTTAAAAAGTTTAATGTGGTTTTTCTTCTATTTTCCTGGCTTCCTTTGTCTCTGACTTCTTTGTTTGTTTTTTTTTCATTTTTCACATATGCGCCACTCTCTTTGATAAAACAGTTGAAACACAGAATGGCTGAGGATGGAAACAAAATGAAACAAGCATCTGGAGCTTACATGTTCTTAGTGCTTCTTAACCATTTTCTGATGTGTTGTAACAACAGACATTCACCCTTGCAGCCTTGACCTTCAGACATAGTAGCATACTTAAGACTCCTGAAGACATCATGGGGCATTAAGAGACAGCAAGGTTGGATGAAAATATCTTTTTAACTTTTGGGTACTTTTTTTTTATTGTGAATCTTCACCTTCTCTTTTTCTGGTGTTTTTATCCCCTTCGACTTCTCTGAGTGACCTATATTCCATACTGCTCTTTTTCTTTCCACATGGATTTGCCTTTTATCTGTCCCTTGCCTTCACAATTTTCAATTACCATCTCATGTTTTTTTGAGTGCAAACTTCCTTGGTGTTTTCTGGGGCTTTACAAATAAGTTGTGCTTTTTACTGGCAATTGGGGAGTCCCTAAGTGTCACAGATAGTACTCCTATTAGTGCAGCTGTTCATGGGGACATGACTGTTGTTATCCTTCTGTCTGTGACCTGGGAGGGGCAGGGCACATGCAAAAAACACAAAAGCATTAACACGCGCACGCACGCACGCACGCACGCACGCACACACTTGCTAACAAGCTCTTAGCAGAAGTAGAATATACACTGGAATGACTCTCATGAATGAATGTAACATACCCCAATCTTAAAAATTCCAGAGCACATCAATAATTCTTTTAAGTACGCTGTTGCGTGTAACATTGAGAGTCAGTACAGGTATATTCTTATTTTAGAATGCATGAGTGAATATAGCCTTGTTTTTGATACAGTCTAAAGACCATTTTTTCCAACAAATGCTATGTTGTGATGACCTACTGTTACTTTTGGGCCCAAAGCCCGGATCCCATAAGAAGAGGTTTTGTTTTTAGGTTAGGGTTTAGGTTTAGGACTAGGATATGAATTGATAAAGGTTAGGTTTAACCTAACCTAAGTGTCTAGGTTAAGCTATAGAAATGTATGAAAAATGAATGGAAGTTGATCCGAAATCCTAGTGAAAATAAAAAGACAAACTGTGGATGTGTGTGCATGCATACGTGTGTGCGTGTCGGGGTGTGTGCATGTAGGTGCGTGTGGTCATAGTGTCGAATATTGTGTGTGTCCAGGCACCCGAGTTCTCAGGTCTCAGTTTCTGTACAGTTGCTGCTGCTCCTTCATGTCCTGTCATGCTTTCAAGCTTACATCACACCCCAGAGAGTAGTGTTGCATCTAGCACATGCATACACAAACTTACATGAGTATATATATGCACAGGGAAGAATGTATGATGGGAAGTGGCATGTCGGAAACATGGCATAAAGTGAAGACACAGTGGGCCATGGGGAGAAGAAAAAGTTTGTAGGGGCATAAAAGCATGGGATGTTTGGAAAGGGCAGCCTGAGTGGTCAGTCAAATTCATATTAGGTCATTTTGAATTGCAATGTGAAATAACCAATTTACATTTTATCCTGGCAGACTCATAAAGATGCAATAATAGACTATGTTGGTAAAGCATGAAATGTGAGAAAAATGTGAAAATGTTTTGCCTGGAATAAAAAACATGACTTAAACTGCATGACCTAGGTTTGCTACATTTAGTCATGTTTTAGTTAAGCAAACTTATGTGTCCAAAAGTGAGGTCAGTATTAGATTTGATTAAATTAAATAATGTTTTTTTCTCTCAGTAATATGTTTTTATATATTCATGTGGTTTAAGGTGGATTCCAAGGACACAATGCCATGACTCACTAAGGTCAATTCATTTAAATTTACTTCAGGACAATTTTCACAGTAATCAATAAAAGTCTTCATCAAACCTACATGAAAAAAGTGTCATAATAAATACAGGACTTTGTTATGACCTGACATTTTAATGTATTAAGTGGTGAGACAAAATATGTGTTCAGTCTGTTCGTCTGCTCAGTTAAGGTTTATTAATTTGCAAGAAGTTACTCGTTGTTGCAATTCAGGCAATGCAAATCTTTATAGCTTCTTTCTTAAAAAAATGAGTCAATATTATTCATTAAAAATGAAATGTTTTGTTTTTATAATTCCTTCTTACATATTTTTTCTGTTCATTTTCTCCTCTCCTTGCAGACATGTTTCAGTACCTCCTGTCATTCTCTCAAGGTCACCTAAGTTCACTGTTGGAGGGAACCTACTCATCCCTGTCCCGTCAGGCCTTGCCCCATGTGAATCAACTGTTTTCTTCTCTCTCCCTATACCTACGTGGAGCCAACATTTCCATTGAAATGACCATTCACAAGTTTTTTAACAACATCTTCCCTCTTGTGTATACACGGCTTATAAATCCAGGCATTGAAGACAGTGTGACAACAAGCAGCACAATGGGTGACTGTCTGCGTATGATCAGACAGGATGTGAAGCCTTTCGGAAATCATCCTGTCACCATGGCTCAGGAACTGGCTGAGGTGTTGGAGGCTAGCAGGCAACTGAGTCTCGCCTTGGATAAAGGACTGGAGGTCGTCAACGCAACAGAACATGCCAACCTTAGTAGAGATTGTGTAAAAGGTCTGGCAAAGATGGTGTACTGCTCCCACTGCAGAGGCTTGACATTGATCAAGCCCTGTGCTGGCTACTGCTTGAATGTTATGCGGGGCTGCTTAGCAAGTATGGCAGAGCTGGATCAGCCTTGGAGGATATATATCAGCTCCTTGAAGAAACTAACTCTTGCGATGGCTGGGCACCACAGCCTGGAGCTAGCCATGCTGGGTGTCAGAGGGCATGTTAATGAAGCATTGCTCTATGCACAGAGCCATGGTCCACTCATTACTGCTACGGTAAGTACACACAAATAAAATATCTTTCAAAAACCTTAATAGTTTGCTCCATAGCAACTCAGCTTTTTTTTTTATACAGCTTTATTTAATTCCTTTACCTTGTTAGGGTTAAGTGTAAGCATTAGAAAGACATTTTTAGTTGCTCGTGGTCTGTGAGAATTTTGTCCACAAGTCTTACAAAAAAACCTGAACACTGCCTTGATGCTGGTGCTGAAACTAATCCAAGAAAAAGAATATTTATTCAAACAGAGCACTTTGCCAAGTGTTCCAAAATTGGCAATGCATCTTAAATTCATCATTGTTGTTTAGGTTCTGACAAGTACAATATTATTTGTCATTGATAATAATGCAGTGGTCTCAAATATCAAACCTCATACTTTTTGGATTTCACATGGTGTGATTGCAACCATATGTTTTAAGTTATATGTGCCAATAACTCATATTTTATATTGTTCCCATTCTCACATGAAGACAGTTCTTGCAATGGAAATCCTACCGTTAAATCCACTGTGAAAGTTGTGCTTTTTATTTAACAATACATCCTGGATTCATATCCATACCCTCAGACAGAGTCATGGTTTATAGAAATAAGCAAACAAAAAAATCAATTTGAAGTTGGCAGTTTCTTTTTTACACCAATTCATTAGCCAGAACTCTCCATTCATATTCATCTTAAATTATATCCCAGCATACTTTGTGTAGTATTTTATAAACCAGATGCAATACAAAATTTTAGGAATATACATTTTTAGATTTATTATATCTGATTTAGTTTGATGTTAAAAAACAAAAACGTCAGTGCAGCTAAAGGAGGTAATTGAGAGTTTAGAAACAGAAGGTTCCTCTTTTCTGTGTTCTCATATATGACTTAGTGAAACCACTGTGACCTGTTAGAGAAGTGTTAATTGTTACGTGCCAACAATCACTCAGAAAAAGAAAAACAGACCCCTTATATCCATTTATCACCCATCTTTAGATTATTATCTTTGAAACTACAGATTCATAAGGCTAAAAATGTGATACCTGTAAATAGTTTGAAAAGTTTATCGCTCCAGGCAGGTTTTTTGTGGTTACCACAAGCCAAAATAAATTGCTTTATTGTACTGCAATGTTTACATAAGCAGGCTGTTTTTCTAAAAGTTACACAAAAAGGAGCAGAATCTGCATAAAGCATAAATCAGTATAAAAGAAAATATAATGACTCTTTAGTTACACTTGATGGTTTGCAGAGTGATAACTTCTACTATTCACTGTAGGGCTTTACATCAAAACAATTTTATGTGTGCTCTTTACATTTTAAGGCTTATGAAGAATGTTGGATATCATTTGCTTTAAGGAGCTCATTCTGCTGTGAGAGCAGGAGCACAAGACAGAAGGGACGTGGTCATGTATATTTTGGGAGCCTGGGGCAGGATTATGCCAAGTTGCCACAATTAAGAGAAAGTTGGACAGATTCCAGTAACAAAAAGTACTCTTATTGGGCCCTGGTGGAAATGGTGTTTAGCTATGTTTTCTTTCTATGAATACTGACTTGTGGAATTCATTTTACAAAATTTCTGTTTTCTGTGGTTGACAGGTCAGAGACCGCAATTTATTGACAAAGTGATAAAAATGTTACAGGTTATTTAACCTGAAAGGAAGTTTAATAGTATCTGCTTGGTAAAGATTGCCAGAAATATAAAAAATTTAACATGGGAGGCAAATGTTCTCTTGTAGTTTCATTTAGTCACTTTGTGCTTATGAACAAATCCTAATCGTGGTGCAGCTCAAGGAGTTTATAGCCAGGTTTATGTACTTCACTCCTGCAACACCATTTCACTATAGTTCAATACTGAAATAAAAATAGAGGTATTGAAATATCTACAGACTTCAATTTTGAGATCTTTCCTAGGTAGTCAATAGCATTCAGATCTGAGGTCATGAAAGGGCATCTAAAATTAGTCCAATTAAGTCTATTTGATTTGGCAGTTTTTACTGAGAGTTTTTAGCTGTATGTTTTGGGTTAATATTCTGATGGAGGATCTTGTGACTAAGGGTGAGTATTCTGACAAAGGACCAAAATCAAGTAAATACATTCCAAATTGATCAAACAATGCTGTAAAGTTCAGTTTATTTTACAAATTGGTCAAAAGATTTTCTATCTAAGGCAACCAAGCAGATTGCATCAATTCACTGATTTTCAACATTCACTACTCGTGGACCGGCATGTAGCAACAGCGGAAAGGAAAACCCTCCAGCATAATCTGGTTGAGTGTGAGCACCCATCTGCCGCAATCGACTGGGGATTTGAGACGACAGAGTAACAAACACGCACACACGCACACCCAAAAAGAAAAACACGTTCATAAGTACTTCCTGTGTACTTGTGAATCTGTAAACAGATAAAAACTTAAATGAAGTTTTTATCAATTAAGTTTCCTTCTTTAGTAGCTTCATCTAGAAGAGAAACACAGCTAAGCAGATCAGCTCTGAGGCATTTTTGAATGAGATGAACGAGAGCACATAAGGTTAGTCACAGTAAAAGATCAACCAATAGGTATATTTGAGAGAGATGTTGTTAAATACTGAAAGACAGAGCCAAGTGTATCACCTATAAAATGAGAACATTAAGTTGTTAGCAATAGTTAAGCAAATTACCCCCCTCCACAAAAGTGTCACAACTTAGAAAGATTGCTTACTGTATCACACCAGTAATATTTTATTAACACTGACATTCTAGATCTTGGAATTCTGCACTTTACTCACACTTTATTACTTTTATAAACTTTATTTATAGGCTGATGTAGTTTTAAAGGAATGAAGATAACCAAATGAGAGAAAAAGTCAATAAATGAATTGCCGTACAGACTTTGTCACTGAAGTCCTAATGTTTAATTTGAGTGTTTGCACATGTTAGTTCCACTTCTAATCATCCTGGGAGATTTACTTATCAGTCCATTAGCTAATGATTGTACAGTAGATGTCTTCAGTTGCTTGCACACACTTGTCCCTGATCTGACCTTTCTTTTTATGCTTCTAGCCTGACCAAACTGCATGTTATTATGATAACATGCAGCAGCCCTTGACTACAGTGTCCACAGTTTTTCTTACACTTCAAATCTAACAAGTAGCTGTATAATTAGGTTATAAGAATACAAAACTGTTGTTTTCAGTATACAGTTTCCCTCTTTGACCCAAACAGTGATTATTTAAAAATTAGAATATTTTAACAAATAATGTGATTGTAACAAATCCTGTATTTTGTAAACAAGTGGTTCATTATCTATTCATAAAATATTTAAATTAATGTGAATTTGTTTTTCTTGCAGATTTTTAACTGAGCTAAATTGACTTTCACTGAAAGGGAGGAGACAAGAAAAGGGAAGGTCATAAATGAGCAGATGTGATGCTTTTGTTTATCTGAGGCAACTGAATAACAACAATTCTTATATTTCTTGAACAGCACAATGACAAAATCTGAACTTTGCTATATTGGAGCTTAGAAATTAAGGCACATAGATCCAAAATTCAAAATTATGACAACTGACTATTTTTACTTTTTAAGTACAAGAACTTTGGATGTTGGTTCGAAGGTAGCTGCAAACCAATAAAATATAACATTTGACCTTCCACTTGCATGCATTGAATGAGAAAAGGATTATAGCTAAAATAGGACAAAGTTGAAAATATGAGAAGGGGGAGGATGGATAACTTGATTTTGACTTGGAAAAGTAACAACCAACTGTTTAAGGAACACAGTAATCTCTTCCTTTTTTTGGTTTATGTGGACTTCAACGACCCGAGTGTATGTTGTCATGCATGAGAAAAATGCTTTCTTAAAAGTCTCCTTTAATCTTGGCATGATGATGTTGACGGCAGCTGTTGTAAAGTTAACACAAATGCCTAACACATCTGTGTTAGGATTTTAGTGGTAACTGCTGGTGCATTGGAAGACTTCAAACGATCGCACGGATTCACAGTGTTTCTCCTCACAGACTTTTTTTTTTGCCCTCGTATGTTCCACAGCATCCCAGACAAACCAGATTTAATTTTAGCCTTTGTTCCTCTCTTTTTCTGCCAATTCTCCCAACATTTGAAATTACACAAATGTTTTGGCACATTTTCTTAAAATGATCTTTACTCCAAAAAATTTACAAAACTGAATGAAAATTGCACAGTCACTTCCATATATGAAATAACCAGGGGTCGCATTTTCTCATCATCTGCAAATGATTTAATCAGGATAAACAAGCGTCAGCTTTGTGAGGGAAACTCAGCTTGCTTTTTTGCAGATTGGAATTTGCCCAGTGTGATATACACGCAGCGGCAGCGCTCTTTAATTAGCCTGATTTCATTTGAAAGAAGAGAGAAATAGGCAGTGCGTGGAGGACTGCTTGACAGAGATGGAGTGATGCAGACAGCATAATTTAGAAAGAATGACGGAGACTCTAAAAAGGCAACATTGAAGAAATGTCAGAGAGAGACAGACAGGGAAGAAGGGCCAGAGGATTGATGTTGCAAGCTGTCTACACTCCCATCTTGAAGGTTTTCCAACTAAGAAGAGGCAGTAAATATTTTTTCAGATTAAGTGATCTGAGTCTAATTGAGGCATTTAGATGTTTGTTTTATGAATTGCCCTACTGAATTTTTTAGTTTTTTTGTAGTTAATGAAGTATACTAAAAATCACTGTCCCATCTCTAGATTTTAATTGTCCTGTAAAGTTAAATTCTGGTCTAATGTATTTACTTAAATTACACCAATAGTATCTTTATTCTGAAAAGTAAAGTTCTCTTATTTAGAACAGAAAACTTTTGTTATTGAAAGCATCCTTGCATCACCAGATACAACTTTAAAATATATTATATTTAAAATGTGGTCATGCTATTGGAGATGCACCCATCCCAATCTGGAAAACTTTGAACTACAGGCATCAACATTTGGTTTCTCAGATTTTGCATAAAGAACAAAAAGTAAAGTGATGGAAAAACAGCATTCAAAACATTATTTTTAGTTTGTCTGCCTTAAGCATGTTTGTGTGTGTGCTGTGTGAGAGACAGAGCAGTTGCTGTAAAATACTATTGTACTAATGTTCAAAAGAAAGACTGTTGTTGGAGTTCACATTACAATGTCTGTAGCATCCAATATTGGTATTATTAATTCTAAACACCAATTTCTCCGTTCATTCCCTTGGATCGTTATCTTACCTCTGAAATTTCCAAAATGCTGGAAACATTTTCAAATCCAACATGTTTTATAACACAGCGGTTGAAAGATCAAATGAATAAAACTGTCACTCTCTCGCAGCCTGAATGAATCACAGACTTGTCTCAACTCATTGCTGAAAAAATGGTTTACTTTTAAAACCTTTTACACCTTCTGAGTGTCCTCTGACTTCACTTTCATTATATTTTTTAAAAGTGTTTTTTTTTTGGCATGACATTGTGCTTGCTGATCAGAAAATACAATCGGGTTGTTGAGTTTCTTGCCAGTCACTAGTCAGGACTAATCTGCTTGATAATTGTCCCATTTTGGTCAACTGCCAATTTCTTTATTCATCGGTACTTATAGTTTTTTCATACACTTTCCTTGCCATCTGTCATTCGGATGGGGTAAAAAAGTACAATGGTACAATAGTATTGGTTTTCCACAGTGGCTGAATAAAGTCAACATTTAATCCCCACTTCTATGATTAACCTAAAAACACAACCTAACAGTGCTGCTGAGGAAGGAGATAAATTCTCATATTCCCTAAATGCACCCAAATTCTCCCAGATGCTCCAGAATTTCTGCTGGCAACTATCCAGTCACATGTCTGCTTGTTTAACCTCAAAGCCTCCACCACATCACTGCTGCTCCTCCAAAATAAAGACAAAAGGTATTTCTCTGGCTTTGCCCTTCCCACAGATAAAAGTTAATGTGACCAAAAGCTCCAGTGTTTGTGTCCT
This sequence comes from Alfaro cultratus, assembly GCA_903066825.1. Classification (NCBI taxonomy): domain Eukaryota; kingdom Metazoa; phylum Chordata; class Actinopteri; order Cyprinodontiformes; family Poeciliidae; genus Alfaro; species Alfaro cultratus. The sequence continues at coordinate 3,023 of CAEFZX010022655.1, read as the reverse complement.
GCAGGGACAAATCATGAATACCTTTTTTTTCGACTCATCCCCTTACTAAACCGGCCCTGAAATGCTGGTGATTTGTTCAGTTTTAACTTAAAGGCAATACAAAAGAAGTGGAAATAGTTACTTCATGGGACTTTTGACATCCTGCAATTAGGAGTGGAAATAGTTTTTTGCACAATTACACAAATATAATAGCACGCAGCAGTAAAAGCTCCACATATGAAATGAAATTACAAGCTGCCAAGGGGTTCTTGTTGGAAAATGTAATAAACAACAAACTGGCCAAAGCAAATCTGGAAGAGAAAGTTTAAACTCTTATTTTCTCGTGCCTAACTACTGGAGTTTTTTCCTTTTTTTCTTTTCTTTTGTTTAGAAACGAAAGCAAAAATAAATACCAAATAAATCTATGAGCTGCTATTTACTTAGTTATCTTGTTCAGTTTGTTTGCTTGTTCTTATAGGAACATTTGTGCCAAATTACTGTTTCTGCTTTGCTTCTTTTATTACTTTTTAGCTGATAATCTCAAAACATTGCCTTCTGAAACCTTATGAAGCACCAATTTTTAATGCCACATAAGAGAAGAACAGTGATAAAACTCAAATTAACAGAGATTTGTGTTAATAAAATTAACAAATCGAATATAAATCAAAATGGGGAAAAACATAAAATTATACATAATGATTTTTTTTAAAAACGTGTAGATATTTGTAGGAAACTTTTTGCCATTTTAAACACACATATTAATATGTATTAAGTGACTTCATTATACAAATTAAATTTTTCTTTACTTCTCTTTCAAAAGCAATGAAACAAACACATGCCCTTGTTTTACTTGGTGAGATGCGTGAAAATGTCAATATTTCTGCTATTGTGAGAGTCACAGATACTGTGTTAATAGTAAAACTCTAAAGTTGCAAACAAAGGGAAACAAAAACTTTATGCAGGTGCAGATATATTTATTGGAACCCTTGCAGCTGAGCATACAGTTATTTAAAAAATGTATTCCTGCATTCCTTTGGTACCATTTGGAGTAAATTGAAAACATTTGAAAAGTAGAGTTCTAATGATGGTTTATTTTATAAAGATGTTCTAAAACAGTGATCTCAAACTCAAGTACTCAAGAGCTGTTGACTTGCAACTTTTAGATGAGTCCCTTGTCCTACACGCTTGAAATAAATGACAAAACAGCCTCACTAGCATGCAGTCAGACTCTGCAGAGCTCTAATAACGAGCTAATATTTGAGCCAGGTGTTCTGAAGCACAGACATCTAAAAGTTGCAGGACACCGGCCCTAAAGGACTGTAGTTTGAGACCACTCTTCTAAAATAGCAGACATGTTGGTGCATAGTGAGACTGTTAATCCCTCAATTATAGTCACTTCAAACTAAGTTAGTTAGTACCTTGGTGCTATTAGCCTTTAATTTTACTCAAGCATAAAATACATGTGGACAAGACCAAAAGTTGCGTGTTTTTGCCATGTCGCCTTATGGCTGCAGTATGTAACTTTCATTAAAAATTATTTTTTACATACTTGTTGAAGTTACTATGTCACTATGTTAAGGTAGTATGGTATGATACAAACAATCTGTGAAAAAATGTGAGGTCCTCTGCTTTGTCCCAGTGCCAACTAGAAAGCACCAATCTAAGCCAGGTGGAGGGTGTGAGCCTCAGTGTGGTGCTGCTCATACTCCAATACATATTCCATTTTCCTCCAACTTTTATACATGTTACATACTGCAGCTTTAAGTTCTGCATTTACATAGACAAATGTTAAGCATTGATTTTGAAATATTAAGAGACCTCAGTTTTGATTGGTGGTGAGGCAGCTTGGGCACTCAGGGAGAGTACTACCTGAGTAGTAGTCAAGTAGGCAAATCTACCTGTGGGCAAATTCTGGCTTCTCATTGTGAATTACTTTCTCCATTTCTGGTGAGTCCTGCAAAAGAGGGTGGCACAAAATATTAAATATTGTCATCTTTCTTTAAGTAAATGAAATATTTAATAATCAAATTTAAAATCTGAATTCTGTTACAGTGTGATAAACAATCAGTGGTGCAACTTAGCATCGTCTCTTTTACTTTATTTCAGGGAACACTTTTTTTCCCTGTACCAACACTTTTTCCCTCCTCATCTGTTCACTTATTCACATTTAACTCAAACTATGAAGTGGAACATATGCATATTCTGTGACTGAAAAAAGCCTCACAAGAACCCCAACCCACAGTGCCTGAGGTGACAGGGGGCTGAGAAAGTTCTCTTGGCTTTACTGGGCAATCCCTTGATAAATAAACTGGAAGGAAAGACCACCGCTGCTATCTGTAAGCCAATACTCCTCTAGAGAAGGGATGGCCCAGGGCTTGGCCCAGATGAAGCTAATTGTCTTGCTGTGTTCTTTTTGCACTCTGTTGCCTCAGGAAGATTTAACCATAAAACACACACACACACGCACTACACATTCAGATCAGAGTATAGGGGTACACTGCTTCATCTACTCATCTAAACTCCTGTAAATTTAGCATACATCATGCATATTCTGTTTTCTTGCAAAATAGAAAACCTACACCTACAAAACAAAGGTGCAATCTATTGTGTATCTCCTGCAGACTGCAGTAAAATTCAGGTTTCATTTGACAGTTCAAATGCACAGTAAATGCATGTCTTGTAATTCCCTAAAGAGCTACCCTGCAGACTGCACACATCCCATCAATCTTGTCCCTCCATCAGTCTCAGTCCTTAAGCAATAATACAAGGAATGTTGTACAAAATAGTTGAAATCGGGACGGAATAAAAACAGCAAACTGATGACCAAACACATGCATGCTGTACATAACATAATTCAAATTGGAACACTGAGCCCAGATATGATTTTTATTCTCATGCCATCATCAGCTTAGAAGATATTCAATTAATGGCTATGATTTAGCCATTAATTGACAATCTCACAACATCTCAGCATGTTGTGAGATTGTCCCGCGAGATTCAACGGTCAGCAGCTCTGTCCTCAAAGGACATGTCTCATTTTCTCA
>CAEFZX010022653.1:0-10495 GCA_903066825.1 Alfaro cultratus | reverse complement strand
GATGGCTCATTAGAAGGCCTAAGAAGAACACTGACATGCTGAAAAGGCTGTTGGTACCACCAGGGAGAGAACTAAAATGTGCAGGATGCCGGCCCTCGAGGACCGACTTTGGGCACCCCTGGTTTAGATCAAACACATTCATGTGTTAAGAGTGGCCTAGTCAAAGTCTAGATATATGTGTTCCCTCCTTTCTTTTATGTTCTCCTTATGGATATTGTGGGAGGGGCTTTTATAGGCTACAATATAGAGGTGCACCAATAAATTGGCCTGCCAATCAATTCTGACGCATATTGATGTGCAAGAATTCACATCAATACATTTACTTTATCTACCTCAACAAAGATCTAAAAATTAACCAGTGTCCTCTTTTGTTCTGCCATGAGAGAGGTTTGACCGTTAGCTCCGCCCAGCAGGTCCTGGATGGACATTTGTAGTTACCAACAAACGTCCATGCAGGATATCCCCAACTCAGCGACTTTCTTACTATATTTAGCAACATTTCAGACAAAAAGAAAAAAAAAAAAAAAAAAGTCGGTATTGCCCAAAATTGGAATTGGTAGGTGAGGCTTTTTAAAGATGAGCAATCAGTGATCGGCCAGAAAACTGCAACCGGTGCACCATTACTTCAGTACTCTGTAAAATGTCTGTTGTATATCTTTACATGTTGGTGTCCAAAAATGTTAACAATTGCATTGGAAAAAAAAAAAAAAACACATGCAATCCCAAGAGACAAAAAATAATTTTTTGTTTGAATACTTTTACAGGGCACTATACGTGATTCAGCTTTAAATGTTTGAATTTTTGAGGCAGGTGGGGGGCGGGGGGTTTGGAAGGGTGGCATGCAAGCAGTGTACCTTCCTCCTGCCCTCCTCCTCCTCCTCTAGCCTGGCAGTGCTGCCCACCTCACTCAGGATGGGGCTCTGCAGCGGCGAAGGGGCCTGGCTAGGCAGGCTGAGGGTTGACATCTGGAAGGAAGGCGACAGGCTGAGGGGACCCTTGGAGGTGAGGGGCGAGAGCTGAGGATTGTCCATTACTGAATCTACGGACAGAAGAGGGAGAGTCAAATTAAAAAAACAAAAAAAAAGGGTAGTTTGATTTTTCAGGTGTCCCAGGTGATGGGAACGTGGTGAGAAAGGCACAAACATGATCTTCTTAAGTGGCGAGGGGTCTTAATCTGTGCATGCAGAGGAACTAATCCCATATATTAAGACTTTATTTTGTCACACAAGCAACACTAAACCCTCACTTAACCCGGTTCCCTCTTTCTTTTGTTTCTGTGAAAACACAGCTGAACATTACAATTTTACAAATTGCAAGTCTAATCTCACACAAACACTGGCAGCACATGAAAGAATAGCTGCAAATCAGACTGCAGTAAGTATGGGTTCCCACACTTTTTAAATCCTGGTCATAAGTTTTTCAAATCCCTCTAAAACAAAAAGAAAGAAGACTAAACGATAAACAAGCCTTCCTCCTTCCACTGCTTCTGTTCGCTTCTCTACACAGCAGATTCAGCAGACAAAACCCGACCCATCCCATTCTAACAACAGAGTCACCACAGCTGCTCTTCCACTTAGAAAATGCAGGGGTGGAGGGAAGAGTGACGAGAGAGGGGGAAAAAAAAAAAAAAAAAACACAAAACAAAACAAAACAAAAAAAACACGGGACTCGCTATTCGACCCGGAAATAATTGCCCGAGTGAAAATGATCAGGAATGTGGCTTCTCTGCAGAGCAAATAGGTTGTTTATGGTGGATGTGGAGCAGAGATCTCCGACACAGAGAGGAGGGGGAGGACAATGCATATCTGACTCGTCAGAAAGAGAGACGGGGGGGTTTGGTGTGGAATGACTTGGCATGAGGCCTGCCTAAACAACGAGCGCACACACAGCTGGAATTAGGTTGAGGAATCTTGTGTACGACCCAACTGCATGCGGTTTGCTGCATCAAATAAACAGGGAAAACTACTGTTCGTATAAGTTTGTTGAGGGATTATAAAGCGTTCTTTTTCAGGAAATAAAATACGGACTTTGTTCAGAAGTGGGACGGCCCAAAAAATGTCTGTGAGAAATGACAGGATCAGTTTTGTCTTGCGTCGTTTGAACACTATCAGCAAAGAAGCAACTTCGGTCTCCAAATTAAGAGGTAAATTATTTCTCGGTGACCCTGATGAATAAACTCTAAATGTCTAAAACTGCAAACAAATGAGAGGCAGAAATCCCTGCAGTGACTTCAGTCCGATTTGCAAAAAAAATAATTTTAAGTCTGACATTCATGGTACCCAAAAGTGATTCCTTTATTCTTGAGAATAAAACATACAAACATTAAGTACATATTGATGATGGCTAAGCTTAAATACACACAGGATTAGGTGATGATTACTTGCTGGCTAAGCGTAGTTAGCTTGTTATTATTACCATCAGCTCAGTGTAAAATTGGGTTAAAGTAGGGAAAGAATATCATATTATGGCAAAAATAGTGAATGAAATGGGAAAAAAAAAAAAACACACCCAAAAAAAGACAAACCCCTTCTTCAGGTCAGAACAAAGTTTAGTGAGGCTAAAAAAATATATATATATATTTGGAGCTGAGCACACATCTTACTGCAGAGGTTGGAAATGCCGTCCAACAAAATGACAATGAGAACAGATGAGCAATTAGAGGTTTGAATTAAAGAAACTATCTTAAGCTTTGGATCCCGTTTAGCACATTGTGATTGGTTGGAATTATTTCACAAGGCAGAAATCATTCACCTGAGTTAAAGACACACTGCGTGGAAGTGCTTTAAGGCACCGTGGTGCGAGGGCTACAGAAAGGGAGGCTCAGAAAGACTTAACTAAAACAGAAAAAAAATGTAAGTCACTACAGAAGAACATCAGTTTTGCAATTAAGTCTTTCTGATTTGAACTGTGCAAAACAGATTCTTATGCCAATACAGAATCAAAGACAGATTTGCCTTTGTTACTGGTTTAGAGTCCAGAAGACTGATAAGAGAAACATGCACATGCTACTCCTTTAGTGGTTGAAAACCTTTGCTTGCATACCTGTGCTTCAAATGTTTCTAGAGAAAATAACACATATGTTAAGTTAATGTGCAAAACACTGCTTCCTGTCAATAACCTGAATATTTAGTTGTTAAATTGAGAATAACCTCTGTTTTAAAATATGGTAAAGCATCCTTGAAGCTAGAGGTTAAAGAGAGAGAAATGTTTTATTTTTAGCAACTTTGTTCTAAAAATACAGGACCAAAAGGTGTCTCCTTAAACTTTCTACATTATGAAAAATCTTAATATCACATCTTCTTCATTCTAGCTTTTATTAATTATGGAGCAAAATGCTATTAAGAGTTCTAAAATGATACATTCATCTTATATAAGGAGGTACTAGCATTTTACATAATGGCTCAACAGCACAAGGTTTACATTCTATTATTTATCTGAACATGAAGCTCTATGGTTAATCGTGATGCTGCTGAGAAATAACACGGCAGGTGTAAACACCATTTCAGCCAGCAGGGGTCAGTAATGCACAGAAGTGAAACTAAAAACACTGCGGCATGCCTTGCCTTGATTATAAAGGAGGCACTTTAAAAAGATTTAAATAAATCACAAAAGGTTTCACTTTTACCCCGAATCTAGATGCTCAATTGCAGGTAAAAGATAAAAAAAAAAAAAAAAGGGCTATCGAAGGAAGTAGTTATTTCAAAGTTCATAGAAGAACCCAGCAAAATGGTTTATTACAAGAAAAGCTGATTTATTTTTGTTGATTGTAATTATATTAAATTAATGTAAAGTTCTACAAATATATGCCAGCTAATGGAATGAAAGTTTGAATGGAAAGTAGTTGTCAAAGACTGTGTTCAGCAAAGGACGTGGAGATATAAGTAAGCTAATTTCTGCTTTATTGCTATGTTTTATATCTAAAAAAACGTGTAAAAAATCTTTTAAAAAGTAACAATGTAAGATAGCAGACTAGACTCCCTATTTTTTCTTGTAAATAGACCACATAATGTAGACTGAAGCAAAAAACACTCAAAGAGTAATTTTGTTAAAAAATGGCATGAATGGCTTACTCTGGGAAAATAAACTGGTCCATCCTCTTCTGCTTACATTGACTTCTAAAAAAAAAAAAAAAAAAAAAAGGGTGATCTATACGTTGCTCTTTATATTACTCTAATAAGCAAAAACTTCTCCTGTAACTGCACCGCAACAGTTTAAAGGCTTAAGTGCTGTCAGGGTTTACATTTTAATCTGTGGGGATCCGGAGGGGTCTGTCAGTCCCAGGGACTGAAGGTTGTGGCATTGGAGCAGGAAGCCCTCTATCCCACTACTTCCTGTTAGAGGGTTGCTATAAAACAGGTCCTGCTCAGGGGGAAGGTTGCCGTCGGAGCCCCAGTCCGAGTCTGAGTCAGAGCTGCCGTTCCCGGATCCCTCGGTGGCGGTGGGAGGGTAGCTGAGCTGCTCGAGCTGCTCCACCAGGTCACTGAACTGCATGGCGGAGCTGCTGTCAGAGCGGACAGAGTACGCCGGGAAGTTGACCATTGAACTGGCCTCTGACTGGATGCCAGAGCCCGGCAGGCGCAGCGAGGAGGAGTCCGGGACCCCATACCCCACCGACATGGACTCGCCGGCAGAGCTGAGCCCCAGGTTGTCCAGGGAGCTACACTCGGAGCGGTTGTTTACCAACGAGCTGGTCTCAGAATGCCCCACGAGGCTGTCTGGAAACGCATGGACATTCCCATTCAAGTCCTCGATTCCAACACTAAAAAGCCGATTTTTACTGATGTCAGACCCCTCCGTAAAATCTAACTGGTCTACTTTATTCTTGTCAAGCCCGAAGGAGTAGGCCTCTGCCCCGCCTCCGTAGAAAGAGATTTCGGCGGGATCGTCATCAATGAACTCCTCTGACACCTGCAGAGGCGAGCCGGGCATCGAGAACATGGCATTCTGCTTCGTCCTCAACAGTTCTGCCTCAAAGGCCTCAGGTGTAAGAGGCCCTTTCAGTTTCCCCCTCCTCCCTTCGAGCGAGCATCCCGTTCCCCGTCTCCTGCCTTGCTCACTATTCTCATTGTCGTTTCTGGAGAGCAGCGATAGGGATGTGCTGCCGTCTAAACACACAAACACGGGGCTGCAGTGTCCTGCTGCCTGGTTGCTAGGGGCACCTTGAAGCGAGAAGTGTGACGGGGGAACGGCCTTGACGGAGTCTTCCTTCGGAGGGCTGGGGGGTCTGGCTGCTCCCATCAGGGACTGCGGCGGCTGTTGCGCTGCTGGAGACGGGCTGAGTGCGGAGAAAGGTTGGAGCTGAGGTTGTAGCTCAGTTCGTGGAAAGATCCGGGTCATGTGTGCAGGGAGGAAGGACTCGGCGGTGGAGGAAAGGGAGCAAGGGGCCCTGGGACTGTCACTGAACGACAAGGTCTGGAAACAAAGGCAGAACAAACGGACAAGACCAGGGCCGAAGAACATACAGAATGAAGGCCACAAAAGAAAGAAAAATAAATATTTTGATTAGTTTATCCATTCTGGCACAAATGATGGTTGTTTCTAGCTGCGTTTCCATTAATGATAAAATTGCGCAAATTAAAATTACAAAAAATATTTTGCTTAATAGAAGCATATCAATTTCAAAAAAGCTTGTGTTTTTGTTCTTTGCGATCGGATGAGATGGTCATGTCGAAAAAATTTTGCACATCACACGAGTCACGTGATCAACAGCTGGATGTTACATCTGGCGAAAAGGACGAAGAAGACAACAGGAAGTGGTATTAGTATGATGGTTCGTTTCTTTGGAATATGTGCATCTGGCTCCACCAGAGCTCTCACAGCGTCGCGTAGTTCATAAAAAGATGTGTCATTTTAACATGTTCAATCCATAACTTCTGTAAAATCTGCAACTACAAGTCCCCAATATGCCGCACACGTAGGAGCTCCCAGACATAGGGGGCTGTCACTCCAATGCCTGAATATGACGCCGACCTTTCCTCTGATTGGCTGATAGATGATGAGCGTTAGCGCCATGGCTGAATTATGACTATTTCTCATGTAACTGCTTACATTCGTCGCTGCCATGATTTTGAATGACTTATTGAGTGAAGAAGCTTATTCATGTGATTTTAAAACAATTTCTCATATAATCAAAACACCAATTGCTCAATTGTGATTTTTTTTATTTTTTTAAAATTTGCAGAATATAGACAAAGATTTGCGCACATTTGTAATGGAAACACAGCTACTGCTACATGTTTTTTCTAGATGTTTTGATTACCTGTTTTGGCATGTCAGAGGTAAAGGAGCGAGCAGACATTCTTACTTTGCTGTTCTTCCTAAACAAAAACAGAACTCACTGTCAGAATAATTCATTGTTACTCATATGGAAAACAAATTATATGACTAACTGTGTCCAGTTTGGGTCAGATGTTTACAAACACTCATCACAAGCATGAACAACACCGAGTTTGGGGTTTTATTGATTTAGTTTACTCAAACTTTGGTGTCCAAACTTTTTCCCTTATGAGCTAAAAATTGCTTCACAACAATACATTTTTGGTTATTCTGGTTTTTTTTGGTCAACAATGAAAAAAACTTTCAATATTTTAATGAAACAAATTTGTATAAATTTATCTGGGAATCATGTGAAACATAAAACAAAAGTATTATTACTCTTCAGTCAGCAAAAATAACAGAATGTACGATATCGTCACTTCATAGAAAGCCCTAGCTGTATTTACAGAATGAGTATGGCTAAGTCTGAGTAAAGGTTGCTGGTTGAAAAATGTGTCAGTCTCCATCAAATCCCTGCACCAGAGGCCAAATTTCTGCCATTCTTGAATATGTATCATTCTAAAGCCAGCACTTAGGATGCACATGGTCAAAGTTATGCAAACACTCCCATTAATGTTTGGTAAATGTGCTTTATAAGGCGGTGCTTTGAGAACACGCTTTTTGTAGTCATGGCAGCAAAATGCTGCTGCCACAATAATGCTTTAAAATTTGTATGTTCAAAAGCCTCTCTTTGGTTCCTTTGAACATTCTTATCATAAGCTTTTCTCTAAATATGCATTTGGCTGAAAATTTCAGTCAAGGCTATATAGTTGTCGCACATCAAAAACTGGTTTTAGAATGAATAAAGGGAATGAGCATAAACTTTCTGGAATAACCCTCACAAAGCCACAACCTCAATCCAGTTGAAAATTTATGGACTTCACCTCAAAGCTCGGCCTGGCCCAGAAAACCGACCGGGTTTAAAGTTCCACCAATTCTGCCAGAACAGTGGTCAAATGTCCTGCCATAAGTGTGCCAAAACCTTGTTGTCAGCTTTAAAAAAAGAATGTGGTTAAAGTACAACTTACTATGGGACATTTAGCCAAATAGTTGCCAGGATATTTGACCCCTGTATGTACAATTTTTGTAATTGTTGCTGCTCTCTTGGCCGAGATTCCTCAAGTTTTTTTTTTTATCCATTTAAAAATAAATAATTCTCACCCTGAAAAATAAATGACAACAATTGATAATTTGTGCATATCTTGAAACTTTTAAAACATCATTGAATTTGTGTGTTGCATATTCATTCCACGCTGAGAGAAGAATCATTTAAATAAGCCATTAAAGGACCCAAATTACTGAAGTTTGTGCCCATGTTGTATGTATGTGAACTTGTCACCTGGACTGTACTGCACATATACTTCTATTCAGACAAACACACCTCTGATAAGGGGTTCTCTTCGCTCCGTTCTCCCGAACATACTCCACAAGCTGTTTCTGGGTCCTTCCACTGACAGAGAGAATTTTAGATTAAAGACTAAATCCAAAGAAATAACATGATAAAATGCTTAACTGTACAACAAAGGTCAAAAGTCCGAATGAACAGACTTTAAAGAGTTCCTACCTGTATCTGAAGGAAGAACCTCGTGTAAAGAGGATTGCTTTGGTTTTGGGTTCCGGTTGATCAAACAAACGGAAGAATGAATGGTACTCCACACAGATCTTCCAGAAGTTTTTACACTGGTCACGACTGACCATCATAAACTCAAGAATATCTTGATGCGGCCCCTGAAATAAAGGTTAAAAAGAAACACTGACTTGGTCACGTTTACAATGAATGTAAAATCTGAGATTAAACTGAAGTCCGTGAAAGCTTACATGGACTTCCGGGTGGAGTTTTATGAGGAACCGTTTTCTCTTAAAGCTCAATTTGCGAATCTTGGACCAGTTAAAGGTGTTTATCTTTGTGTTGCCCTAGGTTACAAAATAACACCAGAAAAGACAAATAGAAAAGTAAACCAAATGATGACAGAGTGAAGTCATGGTGGCTGTGATCAAAGCAGTAATCACCTGAAAGACCTGAAGGCCCATATGAGCAACAGTCAGATTGATCTTGGTGCCTTCTCGGTCAGCTGCTGGGTGAAAGCGGACACCGTACATTTCCAGTTTACGAGCAATCTCCAGAATCTGGAAATCTGATTCTGCAGGAGTCTGGCCACTGGTTAAAAAAAACAAAAGATACATGAACAAAAACATTCATCCCATGTTCCCTTCATACAGGGTAATAGTGAGCTGTGGTATGTGGAGTCCCTCTAGGATCAATTCTAAGATCCTTTTTTTATTTAATTAAACTATACAACAAAACGGCACAAAAATCTATCCACACAATTTCATTTGTGGTCGAAAATACTTTAACTTGGTGATAAAACGCTCTCTGTTTAAAACTCTGCTGCTACCAATATTGATTTAGTTAAAATTCTAGCAATATTTGCAATAAATACAGAGTAAAAATTGCCAAATGAACTATACTGATCACTCTTAATGTTTTCTTCTAATTTAACTACATGGTGCCAAAATAAAACAAGTCATGATTTGTAGATGTCTTCAAGCTTTACAGATTTAACAGGCACATATAAAAGTAAGTGATTACAAACAAACAGCGTGTTAGAAACATATCCATCCCATCATTACTCCATTCTAATTTTGTTCATCCTTTAAGCATGAAATCTCCTTAGAGCCCTCCCCTGCCCCACTGGCCTTATGGCTAATAGACTAACCGGAGCAAAGGATTAAAGCAGGGAACTCTCTGCTAGCGCTACCACTCTGGCAACCAAGGAAAGAGATTAGCAAAAGTCTTTAGAGAACCTTTAAGTCTTTAGGGCTTTTTTCAACCTGGGTGTTGAAAAAAAGCCTCTGTTGGCTATAAGATAGCGTTGTGCTCCTTTAGACACTGGCTGTGGGAAAGTGCTGTAAACGGTTTCTGCTAAACTCTAAAACGACAGACATGGCTGAGGAGGACCTGTTGTGTCTGTGTATGAAGAACACAGTCAAGGTTTTCACCAAGCATAAACTGCGTAGAAGCAATGGGGCGACATTTACCACTTCTTAAAACTTCAACATGAAACAATGTGTGGAATGAGAACCGAAAAGTCAGAGTTTACCTTCTGTAAATCATAATTAGATAACAGAATGAGCTCAAAATAGCAACATGAATGCCTCCCATTAAGGCTAAGAATAGGAGGGGGCAAAGCAAGCACTGGCAGGTCAACAAAGGCTTCACTTTTAAACAACGCTAAGCTACCGTTCTTTAAAGTATTATAGTTAAACCTTTGAAAACACAGGAATGCCTTAAATGTTACTTGAAGGTTCATGTACAAAGGCACTAAATCCAATCTGACTGATTGGCTATTCTTCACAAATTTCAGTTTCTAGACATGCATTTCAGAGTTTTGTTTGTGAAACGTTGACTGTTCAGTGGGAATCTCTTGAAAATATATTACTTTATGTTATTCATTTGGTCAATTCTGCTTTATTGTCTGGTTTTGTTCTTGTGATGAGTCTGATGATTATGCACTACTGTCTTGTTCAAGCACATAAAAAGAGAACAAAATACAAAGTGTTGTGGTTGCAGCAGGATGAAATGTGCAAAGGTTTAAGGCATATGAATATTTTTATAAAACACTAGACATGATGCTGATCGTTTTTTGGTTGCTAAATTTGATCACAATCTTTAGAATGTGATACTTTGTGAACAGCTTTAGATGAGGACGTCTCTGAGAATATTCCAGCGGATGTTTCATCCTGATGGAAGTTTTTTTTTTTTTTTTAAATCTTGGCAAAAGTTGTTAGCCCCAATAAAGAGACACTGAAAGCCACGATTAACAACAGCTCCTCAACATTACCCCAGTAGGTGAATACTGAATAAAAACCACACTATTATGGTCAGGGGAAAGCTCAAGCTGTCAGGAGCAATGCTTTAAATAGAGATTTAAATTATATTAAAATCATGAGGTGAAGGTAAATCACATTAAGTCTTGCTAGCTGTAAAAAACCAGAGCAACAGCCCAGACACAGCTGCTAACACTAACCCTCTAGATCAGGGGTCTCAAACTCCAGTCCTCGAGGGCCACTGTCCTGCAGTTTTTAGATGTGCCACAGGTACAAAAAACGCTGGAATGAAATGGCTTAATTACCTCCTCCTTGTGTAGATAAGATCTCCAGAGCCTTGCTAATGACCTAA
>CAEFZX010022650.1:0-14258 GCA_903066825.1 Alfaro cultratus | reverse complement strand
TGGATTGTTGATTGTTGAGAGTCTGAGTCTGTGGGCAGTAGAGATGGTTGGATGGACAGTGGGTGTGTGTGTGTGTGTGTGTGTGTGTGTGTGTGTGTGCGTGTGCGTGTGTGTGTGTGTCAGCATCTCTGTAGTCCTTACCTCTACCTCAGCGCTGTAAGTCCATGCTCTTATCAGCGGCCCTGCAGTGATTGGGATCGCCATGGGATTGATTACCATCGCCATAGCAATGACGTCTTCTCCAAGGCCAGGAGAAGAATAACACAACTTAAATTTCCCAGTTTGGCTTGCTTTCCTGTTAGAAACATTTTCATTAAAATGAAAATTAAAGTGCCACTTCTTCATCAGAGATCAGGTAGGGCAAGCTTTTAGTTGTCAGCCAGTCATAAATAATATAATGGAGCATCACCAAACAGAACATTGAGGTTACTTTCCACTCTTTGTTTTTTTTGTTTTTAACTTCTTGTACAAATTTGCGCTTATTCCAATTTCTCATAAACAGTCACAAAAAAGGTTGAAAAACAACATCGAAAATATGTGTTTATGCCTTTCATTTTAGTAGCTGTAAATTGTTTATATTAGTAGCAAAGAAGGCATTGTGTTACTTCTACGGGGGAGCAGTTGTTTTAAAGTTATCACCTTTCCAATTTTGTATCTTGTGTATCTTTATAGTAAAATAAACCCTGTTTTTACAAGGTTTTAGTATCATATATTTTGTCGTTACCTTGGTTACTGTGTCCAGCATTACATAAACAGCAGCTTCTATCTGTATTCCCTCCTGAATGTTGACCCTCTCTTCACATCTGACCTTCCCAGAAATGGAAAGCTCACATGGATTGAACAGAGCAGCTTTTCTGTTCTCTGCCCAGCATTCCTCTGCTAAAGGTATCGCTGTCTTATTCCCTCAATAAACTGAAATGTTAAAAAAGTTATATATATATATATATATATATATATATATATATATATATATATATATTTTAAATGGCTTCTTACTTCTTTGGACGTCATCTGACTTTGCGTTTAAACATCTCACTGATGCGGCAAATGGCCAAGTTTAAGCCTCACCCTGCAGTAAGAACTTCCACACCGAAGAGTGTTGATGACAGCCTTCTATATGGTGTGTTCAGATGTCTCAGCTTCTGGCTTGCTGGTCATGGTTGGTGTTAATAATGCAGGAAATCTGCCTGTTCTGATCGTCACACGATTTCTGTTTGCACCGTTAGAGAGACAAGCAGAAAGGAGGGGAACATAAATAGTTAATAATTGACGATTTCTTCACTTTTATATGTGAGGTTTGAGAAATCTAATTTGTCTGCTTTCTCAAGCATTGCTGTTAGGTTTTTTCCCTTAATTTTGATCTCTAAAGTTGTACTTTTGGAGCCCCATAAATATCAGTTTTTTGTAGCAAATGAATATGTGAAAGAGCGAGACATGAAACAAAACTAAAGACTTTCTCTTATGATACATTTATCATTTTGCTATATAGTTAGATTTTTTCTTTAACAATTTCTCTTAGACCCACACTTTAGTCTCTAATAAAAGATCTTGAGGACAGCAAAGATTTTTTTACTAACAGAGCAGCAGCCTCTTTGCTGCTGTTTCTCTCAATGCTTGTTGTTTCTGACCGATTTTATTCTGAACAGAATCGAAGAGGTGCAACATATTGCTAATGAGAATGTCATTCTGTCTCTGCTGCAGAACTCCCAGAAGAAAAGAGGAGCACGGTCCAGCAACAAACCCGACAAGAAGCCTGCTCCACAGGTAAGTCTTAAACTGGGACAGGGGAAAAACACACTCACTGCTTGGAGGGGGGTTCCTCTGAGTGCTTCGAATAATCGATAAGAGAAACACGCCGCTGTCTCGGGAGCCAAAGCCACTTAAACCTGCAAAGACATGGACATTGATCCGGCATGCATCCACACACACCACAGAAAGGAAAGTGAGCAAGAAGTAAATTAGTTTTTACAAAGGTATTGCTGGTGTTTCTTCTCTGCCACTCATTACATTCTAATTAAACAGTTTTACGTCAATGTTTTAACTTCAGAAATGTAAAGAGTGGCTAAGTTTTGGTTGTACGATGCCTTTTATTGGGTTGTTCATAACCACAAATCACGACTGCCACACAATCAGAGAACATGGTTGATAAATGTGTTTCTGTTCCAGAAGTGATGATTGTCCACAATTGTCCCCCATGTCCTCTGCCTTTTATATTTCTGATTGTTGTTGTTGTCTTGCAGGTGTGCTAATTACAAACCATGCATGCAAAAGTTTTATTTGTTTTGGCTGTACAGATAAAGCTTTCCACACAGGATTTAATCTCCACTTGCTCTATATTGAGTCTCCCTTGTCAGCATCATTGAAGTCCCACTTCAGTAGCCACAAACACTACCAAAAGAGATCATGTCCCTCTTTGAAACATCGCAGCTATTGTCGTCAGGTCAGAAAGGTACACATGTACGAGGTGAACAGAATGAAATGTGTTGAGTGCTTGCAGGTATTTCTTTTCACCAATGTCTCTGCTGTGCCGCTAAGACGTGCCTTGGCTTCCCCTTTCAAACCACATACCATAAATGGCTGTAAATTCAGCTGCCCTCGCTTCGTTTAATGTGGTTGGAACCGCTCCACAGGCTGTAAAACAAACAGCCACAGAGCTGCTGCTGGGGAATGTGTGCACTCGGTCACCTGAGGTCAGCTGCAGCAAGAGCAGCAGGGTTTGGGATGAGAGCAAGTTGCAGTCAGGTTCAAATTTTAAAGTTTTTTTTCTCCCTTTAAAACAAGAAGGCTGAAGGAGAAGTTTCCTCGACAGTTTGCGAGCACATTGATGTTCCTCTCGCCGTCGAGGCAGCGAATAGTCTCTGCAGATGATAAATGACGTCTGAGACAAACCACTAATGAGTGTGTTTGCTGATGTTTTCCCCTAACAGCTTTTTATTCTTGTAATTCAAGCAAAATACAAACGCAGCAGGACTCCGACCTCAGCATTTAGTGGCTTCAGTCCACATGTCGGTCAGCCAGAGCTTTGGAAATGTCTTTCTTTAAAGTTTAAAGAGTTTGTTGGAGAGGCTTTCGCTCTCGTCCAAGATGACGTGAAAACACTGGTCCGGCTTGAAAAGCGCTAACATTCATAAATTTCAGGACTTTATTTTGCTAGTTTTAAATGCTACAGACTCAAAGAGGAGCAATCTTGTGCTTGAAGTGATCTGACTGGTCAGCTTGTTTTTGTGCCAGGCTTTGTGTATATCTGTGCTGTCAGGTTGTCTGTTCCTCCCCGTCTAACCTCTGGAGCAGGACAAACTGCATGAAGGGCCTTTCTCTATATATGCAACTCCTTTCTCTGTAGAACGATAAATACTCAGGTTTGATGAGTAACTGGCTGTGATATTCCATGGGCATTAAATTATACACATACAGTAAGTGTGTAATTATTATTATTATTTTAATGGATGTATTTTCCACGGCACCACAAGCAAGAATGATTCAAGCAATACGTTTTGGTAAATGGTGTGGTGGTTTTACATATTTGCACAACCATGAATCAAAAACAGAAATTATTGGGAGTTGCTGTCAGAGAGTGTAGCATCTTTGTCGTTGTCACCTCAGTGCTTTTCTTCCCTCTGTCATGTCACTCCAGGAAGACAATTCAGACCTGAAGTGTCAGCTCCACTTTGCCAAAGAGGAGTCAGCCCTGATGTGCAAGAAGCTGACCAAGTTGGTGAAGGACAGCGAGGCCATGAAGGAAGAGCTGGCCAAGTACAGGTCTCTATACGGAGACGTCAACAGCTCGCTCACCGTGGAGGAGGTGAGAGGAGGACGGACCACTAGGACTCAAAGGCTACTAACTGCACAACACGAGTAGTAGATAGTTGTAAACTCAGCCTGGAGAGGTATAGAATTTAATATCCGTGTTTTCCAGGTCTGAGTATGGAGGCAGAAAATAAGGATGTTGACAAATATTTGTTTTTCCAGACTTTATTTATTCAAATGTCTGAATGTCCTTTCATCTGTCCTTCCTTCGTTGTTTATTGCTTTTCTTATTTCCTCTTTTCTTCCTTCCCTCCGAGACTTTTCTGTTTCCTTCCCTGTTTTTCTTTCTTTGTTGTGGCCTTCCTTTCTCCTTTCTTTCCTTGCTTCCTTCCTTCCTTTCTACCCTTGTGACTTTTCTTCCTTCCCTTTTGCCCATCCATCTTTCCTTGCTTTCCTCTTTCCTTTTGTTTTGCCTCCCATGATCGCAATTTTCTGTTATTGGGTCCTGGCCCCCACCCATCCATCCATCCATCCATCCATCCATCCATCCATCCATCCATCCATCCATCCATCCATCCATCCATCCATCGTGACAACAAAGAAAACTTATATCTGGAAAAGTTTGGTATTTTAAATTTGCTGGAACTCCATAAAAAAATGTTACGGCTTTGCTGCCTGTTTTGTACAAGCTGTGGTCTGGTAAACAGTCTCATTACAGGATTAGTGTATTATAGTGGTAAACTATTGCATTTCTTTTCTTCCCACAAAACACTCAAGAGGCATATAAAGTCATTATATGTCGGTGGGTGTGCCTGAGAAAAACCCTGCAGAGGAAAAGTTGCATTACTTTAAAAACCACCAAAGCACTATGAAGCTAAACTCAAGCTTTTTGTATTTTATTAAACAGATTCTTTTTTCTTAATAACTCTATAGAATTTTAATTTTAATACGTGCGTGTATTAACTTTTCATTTTCTTTAAAATCTTTAAAAGCATCTGAATAGGCAATACGGTTAATTAACATTTATCAAGACAATGCAGGCATAAATAACAGATGAGTTAAAAATAAAAAGCTCTTAAAACAGTACGAACAATGCAAACAGACTCTTAGCTAAACATTTTCAGGCAAACATGTGTCGAGGTGCTTGAGGTCACTGTTTGCCCTGTTTGACTCGTCTCAGGTTGCCGACTCTCCACACACTCGCGAAGCTGAGGTCAGAGTTCACCTAAAGCTGGTAGAGGAGGAGGCCAACCTGCTGAGTCGGCGCATCGTGGAGCTGGAGGTGGAGAACAGGGGACTCCGAGCCGAGATGGACGAAATGAAGGGCTCACAAGGTGGTTAGTCCTATTAGTTGTTTATTTTATTTTATTCAATTAAAAAGTAAAAAAAAAAACTGAAAAATAAATAAGATGACATATAGTCATGTCATTTGACATGATAATAATATTGCACATCTTGCATACGGCACACAAATCAACATTAGATGAAACTTAAACCTCACATTCTCATCATTGATTGTGCAATTATTTATACATTATTAACAATTAAAATAGCAATTCTTTTCCCCTTTTAGCCATCCTGTACTTCTTTACTGTTCACCTGAGGTGCCAGGACACATTTTAGAACAGTTAGTAAAAATGTGTATTCCTGCTCTTTCCTCGTGTGAAAGTATTTATATCTATTTAGATCTTAAATACTTTCGCTTTCAGAATTTTGTCGACAGTTTTTCTTTTTTCCCCAAGTTTTTTTTCTGAATGACATGACTGTCTTTACTCCTAGACTGCCACCAAGAACTGTCTAGCGTTGGTCCAGGGGCGGAGCTCGGGGGGGCCGTGGTGCTTGGTGGCGGGGCCTCGTCCGAAAACGTCATGGAGCTCCAGAGGCACCTGCAGTTTGTGGAGGAGGAGGCCGAGCTGCTGAGGAGGTCTCTGATCGAGATGGAGGAGCAAAACAAGCTGCTGATGAATGAAATCAACCGCTACAAATCCGAACTCCCGCCTGCGACGTCCGCGCTGTCCGCCGAGTCACTGATGTCTCTGACGGACGGGCTGCTGAACGACAGCCACTCGGTCCAGGACGGGGCCGTGCTCATCAGCACCGACACGCCGACCCCTGAGGAGGAACTGAGACTGGCGAGGCTTCAGGTGGGAGAGCTGAGCGGGAAAGTGAAGAAACTGCAGTACGAGAACCGTGTGCTGCTGTCCAACCTGCAGCGCTGCGATCTCGCCTCGTATCACGCTCCTTCTTCCTCGTCCTCGTCCTCCTCGTTGAGGCTGGCTTTGGAGACAGATGCAGAAGCAGGAGACTCAGCTGAGTGCCTCCCTCTCAGGTATGTGTAGATGTTGTTTTCCAATGCTTCTTTCAGCATACTCTTATTGTGGGACTACTGTCTCTCTCAAGTCAAGTCAGTTTGTATAGCGCATTTCAGCAGCAAGGCATATCAAAGTGCTGTGCACCATACAAACAATATCAATGAATTACGAAACAAGCGATGAACATGAGATTTTATCAAATGTCGTCGTCAAAATCACAATCATCAAATTGTTGATAAATGTTCCACATACTACTCGTCAAAGACAACACTACAAGTTTTTAGCCTTGACCTGCAGGACCTCAGTGTTTCAACTGTTTCATTGACGCACTTTATTCAAAAAGGGACAATCTGCAACTCAAACATAAATGTTACCATTTAAAGCTGAAGATGTAGTGTGCATCTCATCTAAGTAATTTGGTTCCGTTGTCGCATTTAACAGCATGATCAGCTTGCTGAAGCAAAACTACAAATTATCTCTTTAGTTTTAGTCACTTTTCTTTTTTTTACATTTCCTTCAATACACAAATCTTCTTCCGTAACGACTACATAGGCAATAAAGGAGGTCTCTCTTGTTTCTTTATCAGCCCGCCTCATCGCAAAGAGCCAGTAGGTGGTGAGAACGACGCCTTGGAGATGGACGAACAGAAAAACAAGATCGAGGACAACGCTGAGGCAATGACTCCGCTCTCTGGGTGCCTGGGGCAGAAGGACCGTGATGCCTTGTTGGCCATGAGGGACCAGGCTCGTTTGGTTTCCACTGCCATACAGCTGCTGACCTCCCCCGAGTCTAACTGCCTGTCCTCCTCCTCCTCATCCTCTCCTTCGCTGTATCACAAGGTCTGCAGCAATGAGGCAGCAGAGCCGTGTGACCTGGAGAAACCTCCGCCTCACTGCCAGGTTCGCGCCCTCGGTTTGGTCTGTTTCTGAGTGTCACATGAAATTTTATAATCTTTAAATATATTTATCAAATTCTTGCGATGATAGAAAGTACATTTTCATTATTACACTTCTTGATCCCCTCTATCTCCGTCGGTTTTCACAAACCTTGTGACGAAGGTTGCGCTTTCCGCTCCTCAGATCTCAGAGCTTTCCGATTTGGCGGACCGTCCTCTGGTTGGTGCTCTGACCAGCAGGCTTCAGGCCCTGCACACCCAGCTGCAGGCCTTTGTAGAGCAGGTGGACGGCGTGGGTAAACCTCCATCTGGGGGGAGAGACGCTCAGGTGGAAGGGGCGTCCCCTCCAGCGTCACCCTGCGCTTCCATCCCCTGCTCCGGAGACGGCCAGGATCAAGAAAACAAAGTCGAGCACAAGGTAAAAATACACGAAGCACAGTCCTCTCCTTCACTCTTTACCACTGTTTTGCTTTAATTCATTGAATTTTAAGATAATTATATTTCTCAAATATGTTTTTTTATTGTAAGTTTCATTCTTGTTGGTGTGTTGTTGTTCTAGTGCCTAAGCATTATTTTGGCCGACATCTCTCTCAGTCCCATTCCACCATGCTTTCTTTTTGAGTTTCTTTGCACAGTGCAAAAATTCATTTACACAGCATGCTCAAATCTGCAGCAACATCCTGGCCACATCAGCTGTTTAATTGGAGTTGCTGTTAATCCAAATTCACAATTTTCAATGCTCATCATGCACAGGCCGGAAAACTGTGGGACGCATTCCGGTCTCTGCAGAGTCCGTGTATTAAGTCAGATTTGAGCTGCCGGCGTAAAAACAAAAAATAAAGCAAACAACAAAAAAAACTCTGCATGTCCTCCGCATGCTGTTCTAATGCTTCCTAACCTGTGTTTAAATGCTGCTTGGAGCCTCAAATGGAGCCAGTTGCCTGGACATAGAGAGGTTATCAAATATTGTTCGTTCATGTCAAGCAATCCCACACCCGGTTTACGTGGACTATAGGACTGTGTCCATTCCTATTATACTTGGGAGGTCTGTCTTTATTTGAGTTTGGCATCGTGAAGTCTTAGTTGGTTCATGTGGTGGTTCTTGTTTCTTTTGTGTCATGACAACTGGATGATTTGATTGTGGGTCCACAAACTAGAAATACTTAGAGATTCTGAAATATCAAGAAGGGATCAGAGAGAACATTAGAACATTTAATTGTTTTTTGTTTTTTTTCTGACTGGGTTTGGAACCTGCACAGCTGTTTGAGAAACCTAAAAGCAAGTTTAAATTATTTCAGATCTATATTGCTGTTTTGGTGGGGATTTTTTTAAATTTAAAGTAACGTATTATTGTCAGTGTAAAATTCAACAAATGAGCCAAAAAAGTACAAGAAAACTCAGCAGAGATTTTGAATTAACTTCAATTGTTCTGTGTTTATACAACTTTACAGATGGGCGTCATTTTTTTTCTTAGACATCACCAATGGGTAATTCGGTTTGATAAGATGAAGTAATCTGCTGAAATTTCTAAGTAAAGTTAGATAATGGCATTTAAATTCCAAAAGATTTCATAGAGCTGAAGATGGAGACTTTTAGGACTTGATAAACTGATTCAATAGCAAAAGAGTCATGCATTGTAAAATCATTTTTCTCTTCTGATCTGGTCTAGTTTATTGGTTTTTAAGAAGGTGTGATTAAATAATCAGTAGATTCAAGTGACGATACTCCATTAGAGGCCAGTTCCAACCCCTCCTATCTCTCCTCCCTTGTCCTCCCTCTCTTGTCCCTCCTTCTGTCTGCATGGGCTCCATATCCGATCGATTTCTGCTCTTGGCTTCCTGCCCCCTCCTGCCCCCACACCTTTCACACCACCTTTTTTTGCCACCGCTCACGCATGCTCTTTTCCATTCCTTCCTTCATCACCTTGCTTCTCTCTGACCTCTCCTTACGCCCCTCACCTCTTTTGTTCCAACTCGTCCCTTTTATTGCTTCACGTCACTCGTTTCTCTCTCTTCTTCTGCACCTTATTGCTCCCTCTGCCCTTCGCTCTGACCTTTCATCCTAACTGCCTTACTCCTTCTCTTTCCCTTTCCATTCCTTCTTTTCTTCTTCTTTCCCTCCGTCCCCCTTCGTTATCGCTCATTCCCATTTTAACCCTGTATTGCCATCTGTTGCACTACTCTGTGTTCTCTTCCATTAAAAATGTTGCCTCCTTGCCCCTCAGCCGTTCATTCTACCCTCCATTGTCCTTTTCTTTCTTTTCTCCACACTTTCATATTCCTCTTTGACCAAGCTCTTCTTCCTCTACATCCTTTTCTTTGTCTTGTGAGGCCCATAAGTTTTTTTTCTCCCCTAGTTTTCTTGATGTCTCATTGATGGGACACCGTTTTGGTTGTATTGTTTTTTCTTATTGTCATGTTTTCTGTCACCTTCAATTTTTTTTTCCTCCCAAAATGTCTCCTCCCTCATTTCTACGTCTTTTCTCTATGTTTTTTTTGTTTGTGTGTTTTCTTTCTTTTTCTTCTTCTTCTTCTTCTTCTTCATTAACTTGCCCATGCATGCAGCAGCCTGATTATAGGGACCAATCAGATCCAGACGAGAAAGATGACACTTACCAGAGCAGCCAATCCATCAGCAACGACACGCAAAATCGGGCAGCTGGACAAATGGAGCAGGAGAAGGAGTCGGATCGTTCCATGGTACGCTCGATCATGAACAACATGACAGCAAGCAACTCATGCTGGAGACCCAATATGTCCGCCCCAGTGCATCTGTTGGCTGAAAGCCAGCACCATTTTTTAACCAGACAGCAACGGAGGTCACACCAAAAACCTGAACATAAAACTTTGACCAGTGTAATAATACTTTAGCCAAGCAAAACAAAATAAAGCACGCCCCCTTTAAATTCTAGGCACTTTACATGCTTTACATATTTTGTACGTATCTAGGATTCCTGAGGTGTACGTAATTTTCCAAACATTTATATTTTTACTTTCACAAGACAAGATCATTTATAAACCTACAACAGAAAGAGGATGTGCTATAACGTCGCTTTACAATGACCCCACATTACATTGGGATCCATAAAATACAGTAGCTACCTATTGAGGTAACTATAAATTGACAGCTCTGTTTGTGTGAGCGGTCATCAGAGTGCTGAAGATTATCGGCCCCATAATCGGGCCCATATTAGTTACCATGTTTATTTACATGTTGTCACTGTTTGTATATGTGATTCTGGAGGTGAGCCATGTAGTATTTGCTTGAGCATGTGACACTGATAATGGTGCAGCGCAGGATTGTGGGATGTCTAAGCAGAGAAGCAGGGTGCGGTTGCTTTCTTTACAGTGCTGAAATACAATGGTTTTAAAGTCATAGTTTGCAGTTATAGAACTAAACAGATTTAGCTCATAACTTAGCATTGTTTTCTTTTTTTTTCACTCAGAAAATACTTGATTTTATCAGGTTGACCTACAATTTCAAAAAGTAGTCGGTAAAGAGCTGACCAGCAATTTAGTTACCAGTTGTACCTGAATGCACCATAGAAAAGTGACTGTTGGGAAAACCGCTGTCATTGGATGGACTCCTGTTGTGCATGTCTGCCATTAGAAAGACTCACATTGCTTTTGGAGCTGGTGGAATGCAAGAGGCAGCTGGATTTGACCTTAAGTCTGGTTTCTTGGTACCAACAATCTTATAATCATTGATACCGATGCACCACTGCCCATTATAATTAATTATATTGGAAAGTGAGATCTCTGAAATGTTTTAGTTTCACTTTCTATGGTTGTTCGTATCCTTCCCTCACCATTGATCAAAGTTTATTCCTGAAGCAACTTCTCTGCTGCTGTTTTACCAGTTGCACTACGAAGCACCGTGTACGTGAGAAGCTAATATTTACAATTTTGCTAGAAATTATAACCGAAGACAAAAAGGACCTCCCCTGAGCATTTGCAAGGTTTTAAGATCAGTTACAACTACGATTTCAAATCTGACTATGATTTCGAGCTCCATAAGTATTTCACAGAAATAATTGCTAACCATATAAACTAATTATTCAAAGCCTTTTCAATGCTACAGCAGCAAATGGGTGTGCTAGCTAGCTGGAAGATTTGGGTGAGATGCTGCTCTGTGTCGGACCAACTTTTATCAACACAGGTTCGCAAACAAAATAAACAGCTATGACACTGTCCAGCAGTGGCACCAACAGTAAGAATAGACCGTTGTTTGCTTGACCTTTTTGATGCTGTGCTTCCATGGCAACCAAGGCTTCATGCATCTGCATCTTTATCCACGAGTATGAGGGTGAAAAGGTCAGGGGACACCAAAATAAACCGAGAGAGGCAGATAAGTGGAGGGCAATGATAAGCAGAGGATGGCAAAAACCCAGAAATTGGTGTTTAGTGCTGAGCTTCAGGGTCAAGCATAGAAAAGTAAATCTGGTCTGTCCATCTGTTCAACAGGTTTTAGTGTGTCAGCACAGATGTCTTCTTCCACTCAGATTTTCCCCCTGAAACCTCCAGCTTTAGTTTATGTTTGAATTTGCAATTGAATGGATTAATATGTATATAAACTCATATTCTCTCATAGTCATATTTATTAGAATTACTGGATTTGGACTCCATTTCTTTATGTAGATGCCCAGTTTTTGAATGAAATTAATACTGTATCAATTAGTTCCTCTTTACATATATATATATATATATATATATATGTATATATATATATACATATATATATGTATATATATATATATATATATATATACAGAAAAAGTCATTTATTTTGGTGTTAGCGGGACGTTGCTCTTGGTTGGGGGTGGTGGAGGCAGAGAGCAAACCCAGGGGAGGGTAAAAAAGGACATTCATGGTACAGTGGAGGGTCGATGGATTGCGCTCACTCAGCAGCTAAATGAGCCATGGGAGAGTGCATGAGTATAGGTGTAGGAGGTTTGTGAAGACTTACAGTAGACTTGTACAGCTCAGAGTTGATTTAAAGGTGATGTGGCACATCTCTTTTCTTTTATCCAAAGGGTCCATTTTTGTCATTTTCTTGTAAATCCTCCTTAGTCACTTCTTTCTTCAGTTATTTACTCTTTCCACATGTTTACTTATTAGTTCCCCTCCTTTATAATTGTCATCTCTCATTTCCTTTTCTCTCCAGTCTGTCCAGCTCAGTGACCTGCAGGCGCAGCTCTCCACAGAGAAGGAGTCAGCCAGAGGAACTCTGGAGGAGCTGGAGAGAGAAAGGCAGAACCACAAAGGAATCAGCCTGAGACTCTCACAGGTCAGTTTAAACGTGTTGAACGTTTTACATTTTATTCCATTTCCTGCCTAAGATCAATGTCTCTACTAGCTTTTGCTCTTAACATCATAACTATTCACTGAAGGTGTGTTGAGGGATGCACAGTGTTTGGGTTCAGCTACATACATGGTTTTGCACAAAGGCCAAAAAGTTTGATTTTGATGTGATACAACTTGTTGTGTCGTCCGGTTTGGCTTGTAGCAAACTGAAACCGGGACTTCTGTTGATTTCTTCTGGCTAATCTTCCATATTGACCAGATTTGTGGATTGCTTAACAGGGATAGTGATGCATCAGCCTTGAGCCTTCTCTGACTGACTATGTCTCCTTCTCAGCTCCAGGAGGAGCACCAGAAGGCCCTGCTCAGACGGGACTTCCAGCTTCAGAGCCTGGGCCTGCAGGCTCGACTTCAGCAGAAGCTGTGGGTTCAGGAGAGGACTCTGCTCGTTCAAGAGTCCCAGCACCTGAAACAGGCTCTGTTGCTGCTGAGTCTGAAACTACGCTGCTTCCTCAAACAGTGGAGGCTGGGCTGCAAGAAAGACGCAGCGGGGAAAGATGTTTTGGAGGTATGAGTGGATGGAAAGCAGAAACATTAATTAAAGATGCAGTATGTAACTTTTACTGAAAAAAAAGCTTTTTCACATATCTGTTAAAACTATATCAGACAGATAATCTGAGACAAAAAAATAAAGAGCTCTTCTGCCTTCCTTTATGGGCCTCCTGTCACAAACACAGCTCTGTCAGAAACAACCAATCAGAGCCAGGAGGAGGGCCTTAGCGCTGTCAATCACTTTTGTATATGTTCTGCTCACATCCTCTCTCTTTCTCTAATAGCCTCTGATGATGGCAGATAAACAGTTTTTCTGAAACAGTAAGTTGTTTCTCCTCCATTAGCATATTTAGCAACGCATACACGAGCATGATAGCTCACAGACTGTCCTCCTGGCTCTGATTGGTTGTTTTTGACATGGACCGGTAGGTTTTTGCAGATGGCAATAGCAGCACTGGGAGGAAGTGGAGGAACTTTTTTTTTTTTCACTGATCACCTGTCTTACACCATATTGTCATGTTGTCATTAACAAACATGTAGAAAAAATATGCAAAAGTTACATGCTGCAGCTTTAAGGCGTTATTTCAATTTGTCCAAGTTGCAATTTCATTGATTTGTCCTGTTTTACAAGAACTGATGATTTTCCCGTTATTTATTCACATAATAGATCAAAAGCATTTGCTACGTTTTTCACAAGATAAAACTGAGACAGAATATAAAACACCAGTCCCTAAAAAATAGGCTCTAAAACATTTCATTTATTATGTGTAGCTATGAAGTAGGAAATATTTTGGATTTTTTTTGGTTGAGGAACTATTGGAAAGATGAGTCGATGTGACGCTGCACTTTGATTGGCTCCTCAGATGAACAGCCTGAAGGATTTGTACCTGCTGCTGGAGGAGGAGAGCCAGGCAGATAAGAGAGCCTCTGCAGACGAACAGCCTCTCAGCCCGACTATAAAGGCAAGCAGACCAGCACACACCCAAGAAAATGCATAGGACATGCCCTGACTTATGTTTTGAACAGCTTCTCGCATGTTGCTCTCACAGTAACATGTGGGCATGACTAAACACTTCATAGATCTGTCTGTGTGTTGTTACAGTCGAGTGCTGTGAGCAGCACTTTGGCAGACCTAAAGGTTGCTCTGCAGGACCTGAGTGCAGAGTTGAGACAAGAGAGACAAGGCTCCCAGGAACTTACTCAGCAGTTCGCAAAGGCCAAAGCATCATGGGAGGTGGAGAGAACCGAACTAAAGAGCCTCATCATGCAGGTAACAGAGCAGCAGAACAGAGCTGCTGTAGAAATGTCAAAAAATAAATAAAAATTACTAAGTTTGACTAACAATTTTTTTTTTTTTTTTTTTTTTTTTTTTTTTTTTTTATTGTATTTTTTGTTGAGTATTCATGACAATGAAATGAGTAGATGGAAAGAAAAGCATACATGTTGGGAGGG
>CAEFZX010022648.1:0-66487 GCA_903066825.1 Alfaro cultratus | reverse complement strand
ACCCCGGGTGTTGTGACACTTTTAAAATCACACCGCCACAGAAACGGGAACCAACTCACAGGGAGTGAGTTAAAAAAAAAAAAAAAAAAAAAAAGCTTTGCTTGATGTTTCAAATTGACTATTTAATTTTTAATCCAGCAAGCCTGATTGTTAGTAGTTTTACTTGACTGTACTTGAAGCTGAAGACAGCCTAGCTTACAGACACAAAGTCAAGTGGATCCATTGTACTAAAATAGTTTCACTTAACACTAGTTATGTGAAATCAATGGAGCACATGAGGGGGGAAAAAAAGAGCAGAAATGAATGAGGTTGTTAAGATAGCTGCTTTCATTTAGTGCTTCTGTCTTGAAGCATGAAGGGCTTTGATTTCTGTTTACTTTGTAGTGAGAGATATCGTAAGAAATTAACCCAACCCTTAAGAAGCGCTGATCATCCAGTGGGTTGAAATAAAGTAGACTTGTTTGGTCTCCCTCCCGCTCTCTCTCTCTCTTTCTCTCTCTCTCTTGTTCCCTCCTGTCGTCTTTACTGTGGCGATCAGTCGGCTGTTCGCCTAACACGAGCCATCTCTGGTTTCCACCTCCTAGGTTTTTTTTTTTTCTTTCTTTCCCCGGGTTGCCACTGCTGATGTAGTGGAGGTTATGGTGTTAAACACAGAGCTGCTAAACGTTCCCCAAGGTAATAACAGTCAGCGTATATACAGTGCCGCGCTGCAGCAGGAACATTTCTACCAACTGTGGAAGTAATGCAGGTGGAGCGAATGAGGCGGGAGAACATGTGAAAACAGCAAAGAAAGAGTAAAGTTCTGCAAAAGTGAGAAATTAGGGGAACAGCTGGGAAGAGGTGGAAGATGACTAATGGAGAGACGGCGATGTATTATTGTCACACCTGTGATGAATTTGAGGCTCATCCACAGTGGTTATATTTCATATGGGCTCATTCACTAATATTATTGCCTTCCGAGAAATTCTTGGATCAAATATATGCAAACAATAATGTATACATTGCCTCAACAAATGTAAACACACTTCTTAAACTTTTCCACATTTGTCATGTTATAAACTCAAGCTGCAATTTCCCACTAACAAGTTTCGAAATTGTGGTGAAGTGTTGTATGAGACTTTATTTACATTTAGATATATTGCACACAAGTAGTCTCCATTTACAATTTAGCAAACTAAAGAAGCTAAACTGAAGCTAAAGTGAGTGAGGGTTTGGGGAGTTAAGGGCCGAAAAGTGTAGCCCACCTTGTGGTGCCTGATGGAGATGGTGACTTCACTCAACACTTACACCTAAAAATCCAAACAAATATTCACTTCCTGTTCCTGACAGAATTCTCATTTGTTGTGCCTGAAAGACTGAAGAGACACATAGCTTCATCAACGTTGTGCTAGCTGAACCGACGCCTTTGCTGCCGCAGCTTGATGCTTACTCCAAGCCAGCTCTAAGAAAATGCCACACATTCCAAACTAAGGTGTGGCTAGCCGCACACATACGCCATCTCCTGCTAACTGAAGAGAACCGCATTCGTTTCCACAGCTGGAGAGCATCCTGGAGCTGAGAAGAAGATTCTAGCTGTAGATCAACTCTCTACCAACATTAGGGAAAACCCTCTATCCTGCACTAAGCTTCCCTCGGTCATTCAAATGTCCCTGATTCTTAAGGATGACCCCAGTAATAGGCTGTGTAAGGGCAGCGAACAATGAGCTTAGGATAAACATTCTGAATATTGTTCTGAATATTTCATGGTGTTTTTGTATCGTTGATGCTTAAAACTGTTCCAAACAGAGCAGGTCTTAGAGAAAGGCGAGCTGAGGATAGCAGTGGTTCAAACTGATCAAGCTTCTTTCATTTAAGTGATTTAATCACTAATGGTCTGGTAACGTGAACATGTCTGCTTGATGGACTTTTTTCCCCTTCTTCTTCTGGCCTCTAGGCTATATAAAATAGTTTTAGAAATGTGATAAAATGTCCTGTTTTCTTAAAAGCTAAATGTTAGGCAAGCTAAAGGTAAAGGCTAGATGGTAATAAGGCTCTGAGCTCCACCATTACAAAACATGAACCTGACTGTAGCTAATCAATGCTTATAAACTATCGATTATTGTAATTTACAGTGTTTTGACTTAAAAAACAGCTTATTTTTGTCCCTGTCAGCTGCCATATTGTGAGGGGCAACACACTCTAAATCCAGGAATTTGTAGACAATAACTGAGACTGAACTATTTGGCTATTATTTCCTGATTCTGGGTTGAAAGGTAAATTTTTCGAAGGCAGTCATATGTTGTAAAGTTGAACTTACACGACAAGTCACATTCACCTACACTCAAAAGCATTCACACACTCATATGATAATGCACAACATTTAGGCAACTCTGGGTTCCCAAGCACCCCACGACATGTAGCAGAGGGAGCTGGAATCAAAATCACAACCTTCTGATTGCCAAACAATTCATTCTAATTGCCAGAAAATGACTCTATGCCTAGCAGCTGTCATAACAAGGTTCTATGAAAGCTTTTCTTCATGGTGGTAAGCTGTTTTACAGCTGTAACAGTATCTCTCATGGTGTTGAAAGATACTGTTAATGTATTTGCAGAAAAAAATATATTTTTGTAAAAAAATACATTTTATCTCTTTGTGTTAAAACAGAAAAGTAAAATTAACAGGCTAATAAAACCAACTAAACAAGCCTGTTGGTTAACATGTATTAAAAAATAACACAGCAGAATAACATGGGAAACATACCATGTGTCCCCAAAAAGTTGGAGCTAGTCCTTTAATCTCCTCTGTCATTTAGCAAAAGACACAAATATGGTGTGAACATGACAGAGACCTTTCACTTAATTACATTTCTTTGACTCTTGTGCCAACAATAAAGAAGATAAACATGCACAATCAGTATCAGCTTGCAAGAATAGTTTTCATTTTGTGCCATTTTCATTAGACTATCAGATGGAGTTGAAGTGCTGCCTGAGGATCCGGCAGCGACAGGTTATTGAAAGAAGCTATGGATATTGATTCTGTGGGAACTCGAAATGAGCTTCCAATGCTTTAACCAGACAAAAACAGACATTTTAAGTAAACAAATGTTCAAAAATGTTCATTAGTAATTTTAAAAGACAGACCAGAGACACACTTGGGTCCCTTATATGTTTACCTTCTGCACCACATCACTGCATTATGCAAACAGTAATTTTTGTTTTTTTAAACTGGTTAATTCTGCACCTCTGAATCTCCATTTAAACATTGTTATGCTGATGATACTCCACTGTGTTCACACATACATTCTGATTAATCCAATTAATCCATGTAGATCACAGGCATGTCTTAAGACACAAATGCCTGGATGGCTTTTTTTTTCTTTGCTTCTAAATTCTAAGCGGACAGAAACTGTATAGTCAGTCAATTAATCTGGATGACATTATATTGGCCTACAGTCATACAGTAAAGGACATTGGTGCCATTCTTACCAAGACATAATCAAGGCTCAAAAGTTTCTAGAATGTCTTTCTTTATCTTTCAGAATATTGCCAAAATTAGATATATCCTGCTGAAAAGCTATTCTATACATTTGTTACTTCAAAGCTGGGCTTCTGTAATTATTTACTCTCAGGAAGTCCACAAAATGTAGTAAAAGCCCTCAGCTAATCCAAAGCGAACAAAGTTCTGATGGAAATTAAAGAGAGATCATATTTCTTCTGTTTTAGCTAACTTTCATTGGCTCTTTGAAATCCAGAATAGAATTTCAGATTCTCCTTCTCACTTATAAAGCCCTCAATAAGCAAACTCCATCATGCATTAGAGATCTGATTGTTCCACATGTTCCTGGCAGAGCACTCCGCTCTCACGCTGCAGGTTTATTGGTGGTCCTTAGAGGTTCTAAAAGTAGAACGGGAGGCAGATCCTGTAGTTTATCAGGCTCCTCTCCTGTGGAACCAGCGCCCAGTTGTAGTCCACGAGGCAGACACCCTGTCAACTTTTCTTTATATGTAAAGAACTTTGAATTGTTCTGTTACTGAAGTGGACAATACAAATAAACTTGCTGTTTGAAACTAGGCTTAAAACTTGCTTCTTCTTTTTTTAAAATAAAACCTATAGTTACACTGGTTTAGGTTATTCTGATAGAGGACACACTAACCACCTTTACTCACTTTCTTCTTTTACTACTCTCCTATTGGCTGCTGTTTTCAACATTATTTTCTCTCCAGTTTTTCCTCTCTATGCTAGAGAGCTACATCAGGTCTGGTGTTCTGCCTCTCTGACACCTTCCTGGAGGGAGCCATCGGCTGAGACGACGCTGCCAACAACTTAACATTCTCTCTCCGTAGTTGATGCACTTGACCCAATCTTTCAGCATTTAACCCCGTTTCTTTCCTACTCTATGAGTTTTTATTGTGACTATCTGTATGTGCTCTGTTTCATCTTAAAACCCTTTTTCAAAGTTTATCTGCTGAGATGTGTTACCCTCCTAGATGAAGCCACTAGAGAAGCTAGTGGCTTCTATAGTGGCCCACCAACTTCTTACTTTTTTCTAAGTTCTCCTGGTTAACTCTGTCTTCCCAAATCTCCAGTCAGCTGTGGCAGATTGGGGGAAGCTACCCACACATTGGCAGGTTCTCCAGGTTCTGGTGGCAGGTAAGAGTAAGATGTTTGCATGACACTTGATTTATTACTGTTGGGTAATAAATTATGACCCCCAAGCTTGACAGTATTGCATCCATGTTGGACGGGTTTTTAAAGTAAAGATTTCAGTTATTCTGTGTTGATGGAGTTAACACTTAGACGTCTCACCCGTCTGGCTGAAAACACTTCGCGTTGAAAACATTAAAGAAGTCTTCACCAGCTATAAATAATAAATCATTCTTGTGACAGCATTTTGGGTGTCTGGTAGAAAAACAAAATTGTGCTAGACAAGATATAAAAGATTAATAGGCACAGTTGGAATAGTGAGACTGGTTAATTGTTCGCTGTTAACGATGCTAAAGTTGGCATCTTCTTCTGAGCTTCTAATCAGCGATAAACCAAAAAAGGCTAATTTCTTTATGTTTTTTGTAGAGTCTGAAATGGATTTCATCATCTCGTGTAACAAGCAGAATCTATCATGACATTATCGGACTGGGTTGCTTGACCTCACACCCCTCATGTTGCTTTGGTTCTTAAGCATCCACATTGCAAGACGTCTCAGGTAAGGCTGTTTCTTGTTTTGCTTCATTTTTTTCGAAAGTGCTTTGTTATACTGGAGGAAAAATCACCACAAAATTGAATTTTAAATGTCGAGGTACTTCTCATTCATAGTGAAGATTTAGGCTAAAAGCTCTCAATCATGTCCCTTTATACTGCGTTATGCAGCAGACATGTAATACATGCATGCACACCCCCACACATTGACTTCCATTCATTTTTCATTCATCAAGTCTAAACTTGATCTTTACCTGAAACCATTACCTGTACATGCCTAAACTTAACCCTAACCTAAACTCAGTTCACACTTTAGTCCTAACACTAACCTATCATCCAAAAACAGCAGTTCTTATTATGGGGCCCAAAGGCTGGGCCCCATAATAAGAACTGCTGTTTTTGGAACAGTTAGTCCTCACAACGTAGTATGTGTTAGGAAACTGGCCCTTACAATGTATCAAATACAGGGCACACACACACACATTGATCACTGTGGTGGGAAGCAAAGTGAAACAGGGTGACCATAAAACCAAAATGGCCTTCACTTAGTGTTCCCCCTGCCTCGCCCCCTCCCTCGTCTTGTTTCCCCACATCTATTCTTCATTCTCGCTATCAATTTTTTTTTAGATTTTTATTTTTTTTCTCAGCTATGAATAAATTTAGTCTGTCCCGGACATGAAAATGTCAAATACCTAAAATACACCTAAGCTAAATAGCATATTAATTTTTAATGCCCGCTCATCCTATGCTGCTATTCTCATATCAGGCCTGTCTGCCAACAGCTGTTGCTGGCTTTGTATCATCCATCTAGCAAAAGGAGAGGAGAGAGGGAGAGAATACAAAAAGAGAGCCGGAGGAGACATTGTTCAGGAGTGAGGGACAGATCCATGTTTTCTTGGATCTCGTTGCACTTCAGCTATCCTTCTTTGATATACGAGTGGGACACAATTAAGCTAATGCTAAACATAAAGTATTTGAGATTCCTCCCCTTCTTTTTTTTTTCCCGCTGTGCGTCACAGAGCGGGCTCCTCCACGCGTAAGGAGAAAAATAAGGACATAAGCGGTGACATTGACCTGAGAGGTAGTGACATTGGGGGAGAGCGGCTCAGGGAGGCAAGGCGCGCTCAAGCAATGTGCCAGTGTGGGTGTTGAATGCCACCCATGTGCGTTTTTAGGTGGCATGTGGTGGATGATTATCATAGATTATCACAATCCAGATTGTTACAAGTTCTGTCTGCGCACATAACAGCAGTGTACTGTAGCTGTGTGACTGCGTGTGTGTGTGTTTTGGTTTAAGACAGTGCCTTTGGGGATAAAACTAAATGGTGGGTGAATGACGAACAGTTGGAATGTGTGAATGCATGTGTGCATTTAACTGTGTGTATATGTGTCTTGTTCTTTTATACTTACAGTGTGAGAAGCAAATAAGACACAGGGTTGGGAAAAAAAAAATCCAAGAGAAGTCAAGTTTTTCTACGTGCTAAGGGGGTGTGAACTGACCTTAATACACCACCTGCATACTGGTGCACAACCTGTTGGGATCAAGTGGCCTCTTGCTGTCACTCTTCACCGACTACTGCTTACTGGAATGACCACCTAGGGGGAGACACAGAGGAGGAGGAGGATTAGAAAACGAGGTGATAATGAAACGTAGACCTGGGAGAGAAGAGGAAGAGAATGGACAAGAGGGATGGAGCATTAGGAAGACGACAGGTTGAAAGGGAGGCGAGTATGAGGTGGCGGTGGGGATCAATGTCAAGATGGAAATCTAACAAATTCAGTAAGCGCTGCTGCAGAGGTCAAGGGAACGCGGCAGAAAAAGGTTAAAGATGAAATCAAAGCCGGTGCGCTGCGGTGCCCGGAGGCACAGCTGAAAATCTATCCCTCCTAGGCAAGGCCACCGCTGACGCGAGGCAGACAAGAAGCTAAATACTGCACGCCACTCGGGGATCTTTCATTTTCCACCGATCAATAAGGGCTTATATTTATCAGGGCCTCCGAGCAGTTGCCACGTCTGACAACCTCCACTTCATTTCTGCACTCCTCCTCTGTTCTTTCTCTCCCCTCCCAGCTCCTCCTTTTCTCTTCCTTCTCCTCGCCCCCAGCACTCTAAAGTGAGACCCATCGACCATGAAAAGGGGCAGGGACCCCGGATTGCCATTAACCCCCCTCGTGTCGCTAGACTAGTCTAACACACACACATTAATGCGCACACAAATGCCCCGGAGACACAATTGTGCTAAAGGTCCTCCTCCGCCCTCTTTGAAGACACGGGGTCTTTTGTTCCTAAAGCAGGTCATGTCACCAAATCGCATATCCATCATATGCACAAGCAAAAATTATACATTTGCAAATACATATTTTTGCAAAATTCATTTCGAGGAAGCAAAACATCAAACTCAATATTACGGCTAGAAATCTGAAGGGCATTATAAGAAGCAGAAGATTAGGTTTTGGGAGTTAAAATAACTGACTATCTAATCATCTGCACAACAATATTTGCTGTGAGGCATTCTAAATAGATTATCGCTAGTCCATCTGTGTCATCATTGATTTATAAGGCGTTAGGGCTGCTTGGGGAAGAGATGGGGCTTCGCCTTCTCTGCCGTTAAAGGGGCTTCTTGTAGAAATCAGGGGCATGGCAGTGGAACAACTGTGGCACCAATCTAACCTCCCCTTTAATCGTTAAGTGAGAGGAAGTGAAAATAGGACGGGCGTCTCTCTCTTTCTCTTTATCGTGTTGTTTTTTATCTTCCCCAAATAGGGAAGTGTGAATCCAAATTTTCAGCATCGCTTTTTGTTTGGCGATACAAATAAATTGGGAGGAGGGTAGGAAGTACAGAAAATAAAGAGGGAAACAAATAACACGCAAACATGCACACGCACGTACACACATGCTGAGAAAGGGGGGAGAAAAAAAAAACAAGGGACATCATTAACATATGAATGCTATATGCAAATGGTAGGGAGAGAGCAGATGTTGTTGCATTTAATTGACCTATATGTGAATTGCATCCAAACCTTTCAGTGTGTTTTCTGGGCCCACTGAGTACAGTTTTTGACTGCCTTCATAGAGCCACTCAGCGTGCAGGCAGGGCACACAGCAATTTCATCAGTGTTAAAAAATAAGGAAGAAAATGACTTAACATGCTGTTGCAACATAAAATGGGAAAAAATCTAAAAAGACAAAGTAAAAATCCATTGTTTTTGGTTTCTTTCTCAGTTTGGAAGTCATTTTGTTAGACAGCGTACGGTCCAAATTCACCAGATTTTGGACCGTACATCTTTAAAACGTAACTAAAATCCTCCAGGACTACAAGTGATTGAAGAATGTAACTGCAACCCAGATGTGTAGCCCACATATATTATGTGAAACAAAAAAAATATGTGTACAAAAGATTCATTTATGTTGATTACAACTGAATTTATACTGAAACATTAAGAAAGAAGATGTGTTAGTGACTGAGTTGCTTCTGTCACCAAGTAAAAAAAAAAAGGAAGTTTAAAAAAAAACAACACTTCCGCTTTTTATTATAACACTTCTGCAGCTTAAATTCTTGATGTGCTGTGACACAGTGTGTTAGAGTGGTTTGTCAGTTGTTTGCTAGGTGTTTAGGTCCATGTTGCATTTGTAGGAAGCTATATCCTTTCTGTGGCTGGCTACTGATTACTGATTAATGGTATTTCGTAATTGATGACTGAGCAGCTGGCTTTGTCAAATGAGAACGATACAATTCACTTGCGTTCCCATTGAAGAGGCTAGCACTCGCATGCTAACCCCACTGTTGTCCATTAGCAACAGTGGGGTTAGCATGGTATGTGGACGTTTGTCCACTAGGCTAGTCGCCCACTGAATTTGATTCACTTTATTTTTTAAAGAAGACTTTATCAAGAAAAATATGTGACAAGCAGTAGAAGCATTGGCATGTGTGCTTTTGACCAAATTTAAGGTAATACAGTAAATTTGCTTACTGTGACATTAAGCATAAATATTAACCAACAAACATAGACATTGAACCATAAAAACAGCATCAATACAAGAGGAACCTCACTTTACCCACTTTTAAGCTAAGACTGTTTTAAGTCAAACAGGCAAACTATGAAAGTAAAAATGGAAGTCATCTACTTGCATAGCTAACTCTGAATAATTAAGAAGCTCATATCAATGCTTCAGAACTCCATAATAGGCAGATTTCCTTTAAAAAGTGTAATTAACTTAGCTGGAGTTTATGGTTGTTAAAAATCTGTCTTTTCCATCAAGGTGAGTATCTTAGACGACTGCCTGTTGAGCTGGTGTTTGACTTGTTTGCATACTTGATTTCCAAAACGATGAATGTGACCGCTTAACAAATTAGAATTTAAACTCGAACTGCTACATATCTTCCACTGACTTTTAAAATCACCGTCAAGAGTACATCAAATATTTGAAATGGAGTCATTTAAATAGACCAACATACTTGTTTATTCTCTCACACTTCTGTCTCTCCATCTATCGAAACCACAATAAGGCTAAATATGATAGTGCTTTGTTAATGTTTTTTTTTTTTTTGTGCCTTCTGTTTCTAAATAAATGATATAAACACTGTAGATTTGTGAAACCATGGTACTTTTTGCTCAACAATCTAAAAACCCCAGCACAAAATATTCTAGCTTAAAAAAATAAAAAAAATTCTACAATTGTTTTCATCTTCAACCTAGCACAGCCTTTGATTTCTTAAGAGTATGACAGAAAAACTGTATATTCTACAATGAATAAATGCCTTTTTACACTTTTATGTGGGCAAAAACACATTTTATGGAAATCTGTGTGGACTGGAGGAGGGTCGCTTGTTTGAAACTCTTCCTGCACAACGATCACCACAGTCCTGGGGCCTGCAGGAGGGCCGCCTTCTCGCATGCTGCTAGTTCATGGCAACATTTAGTAATTATGTGTTTTATTCTGTTTTAGTATTCTGTAACGTTGAATTAAAAAAGTAAATGTAGCAACATCTCGCTACTGCTGTTCTTCCATGTATTATTTTTTCCTTTTGTTCTCAGCACTTTGTGCTGAAGAACTAATTCGTCTTATTTTGCATCTGAACCAGACTGAGTTGTAAAGTCTTTTGACGTTTGTCTTCTTTTTAATTGTATTTCTTTTAGCACTGTGTTGTTTTAATGTGTATTCTTTTATTGTTTAACATCTGTTCCTTTATGTGCACAACTCTTCGGTTAACTGTTGTTTTTAAATGGGCTCATGATTAAATTGGACTGGACTCGACTTTTCCAGAGGAGAGAGCAAAACAAGAAGACTGACGAGTGAAAGTAGCACATTTTATATTGGCATATTTGCATGAGTGAATCCTGAATAATTCTCTTTTTAATTCCCTACTTCTGTTACTCTTTTAGCCCACACACACACGCACGCACACACACTCACAGGAATTCTACAGAATGTCATTAAACGGTATTAAATAGCCTTTTGTCCAGGGGGCAAGGACCACCAGATATATGATAATACATTAAGGCTCCATAGAAGCAGGCACTGATCCGAGACCCTTTTAAGGCCACGCTTGGTGTTTGTGTCATTGTGTCTGTGTGGTGGGCATCTGGTTGACATGCTAAAGAATAAAATGCCAGTTTGGGATGAAAAAAAAAAAAGAAACAAAGATGGAGAAGAGACAATTTGAGGAAGTTGGCACAGAGGAGCAGAATAGGTGTGACGCATGGAAAGAGAGGGAGGTTAGAGTACGAGGTGGAGCGACCGCCTGCCTGCACATGTGGCTCTCTAACAACTGTGACACATACTAATAGAAACATACCTAATAAATTACAAGCTTTCAGGGTCTGGCAAGCTGACATTTTCTACGTACGCGGGACAATTTCATATCTGCGGTGCAAAGTCGAGGGGGCTGCCGGACCAAATTGCATCACACAGAGATGCCAGAGGATTAGCATAAAAATTAACACTTAAATTTCAGCTTATTGTCAACCCCACTCCTGCACCGGCTGCCTCACAACAATCAATTCCTCTTAGGAATTTGATTAGATTCCATGACGCTTATTATCCCAGTCATGTTTGCCTGCCCCCTTTGCAGCCGCCGCCGTACGCACACACCACTGGCAAAGTCAGAGCTCTGCCTTTCACAACTGCCTGGACCTTTTGTTTAAATGGAATTAATTGGAAAATAAATCAAAAGGTGTGGCATTTCTTTTGACAGATAATGCCTCATCCCCTGTCTGCTTGTTTATCTAGCGGTTTTGCGTCTTGAGCGTGCACAAAAACCCCATCCCAGCAGGTTTCTGCTATTTTACATTTGGCTTCTGTTTTTAACAGTGTAATCAGATCAGCATTAAATAACAGAAGTGTCACAAGATTTTACTCAATTAAACTGCCACAAAAGTTGCTCTTGAGGTGCCGGGTCTTGAGTGCTATCTGGCTATCTGGCCGTGTCTTGTTTGAAGTAAGTAAGCATATGTTATTATGAGACTCTTAAAGCATAAAAAAAACGTAATTATGATTGACTAATATTGTTGGAAACTTTTGAGTAAGGAAATCGGTAAAAGTTGCAATAAGCCACTAAATGATGTCATTAATTACCTTGCAAAAAACGACCATATGATGAACCCAGGGCCAGGTTCCAGAGTGAAAATGTCATACATATTCATGGAGGCAGTGGAAACATCTCTTTTATTGTCATATGTTAATATGTTTGCTGCTATAGTTTCTCTGTTGTTTTTTTCTCTTACTACAGACTTCTAGAATGTTAATTTGTATTTTTTGTATCCTTCTTTCTCCCCTCTACTCTTCTCTTCTTCTTCCCCTTTAAACCTTTTCTCCACATCTCTCCATTTCATTTCCCCTTTCTTCTCTGTCTCTTTGTTCATTACATTGAAATGAACCCAATTTATTTATTAGAAATTATTAGCAATTTCTAATAAAGTATATATATATATATATATATAAGGACATCATGAGAAAATGACGCTGTAGAAGCGTTTAATTACATGATAGGAAAGGCAAAACGTAACAAAAACCAGTAAAACTGTTTAGATCTGTAAAATGAACTTTCATCTGTCCTCCAAAGTGGGGATTGTAAGTTTTCCCAAAAATGCTAATGAAGACTAAGCTCAAACCACATGTGCTTACTTTTCTTAGTTTTGTCATCAAGTATTTTGTTTTTCCCTCTACTGCTTTCCCCTCTGTTTACAGCTGAACGATGGGGGGATAGAAAAGAAGAAAAAAAAAAAAATCAGAAGAATGTCACAATAAAATATTTGTCAATTTCCATCTCAGCTGCAGCCCGTTGCACAAGTATGTCCTATAAGCAAGGCGCACGTTGGGTGGCTTCAGTTGAATTCTTGATTGTTTAGACAAATGGCATTTCATCGCATCCAGATGTCTTTAAGCTGTGCTTCACCACCAACGCTGCTCTCCGAGGCACAAGCTGAATGTATACAAACATCTTCTCATAACTGCATTCCTCATCTGGGCCTGCGAGCGTCACAGCCCTCGTCACTGAGCTTAGATTACAGCCAGGAGGGTTTATATTTGAGATTTTGATTTTTCCTTACAGAGAAATGTTTTTTTATTATTATTATTATTTTAAGCGAAACTGAAAGAAAAGTTTAAGATTGTTTAGTTGAATGCAAAAAACAACTTAAAAAACAAAACAAAAAAAAAAAAGAGTTCTTTTTTTTTCTGAATACAGTAGCGGTGACAAGCTGGCGTAAACCCGGGCCAGGACAGGCATTACGGGATAATGTACGCAAGGTCCCGAATAAAGATGCCCACGGGGTTTAGAGCAGGAGAGAGGGAGAAGGAACAAATCGTCTGATGTTCTAAGTGGATAACAACAGCTCCTGCTATGCAGCGGCGGAGGCGAAGAATAATTTAAACCAGCTACCCGGCCCCTCCTTCCACTCCCTCATCTCCTGGCCACCCCTCCATTCTTATGTTAACACGGATAAAGCCAAATGGGCCACCCAGCAGCAGAACAGAGAGCAGAAACTTAAGTCCACACTTCAGGAAAAATAATCCAACTCTCGGCTTCTCTCTTTCCAATATAACCCTCGCTCGCTTTCACACACACAGGCACGGCGCTCGGTGAGGGGAAAGGCTGAAACGCACACAGGCCTCGGGAGGCGCACACCGATGCATTTACTGTGCCTGTAAAGCATATTACTTTTCAGTCCAGGCTTTGAAGAATAATAAACCTGCCGCTTAACTAGGCTATTTTCCCTCTGAGTGAACGGCATGCAGTGGCAGGGAGAAAGATTCCAAAGTCTTTAAATGCAGAATAAACACTGCTTTCTTTGTTGATCGTACAGCTCTGTTGTGCTTTTCGCTGATCATGCCCTGATTCCCCTCATTCTCCCTCTTTGTGTCTGTCTGCCCCCCTTCCATCTCCAAGCAGAGCGCGGCTGCTGTGTTTGGTCTCCAAACAGCACATCTGAGGTGCACACCTCGCTGATATTTTATAGGTTAAAATCCCCAAGAATAGGCGAGGGAGAGACTCATATTTTATACCGGCAGTTTATTTTAACGGGGGCTTGTAATTAACGCAGCATGTCCTCTATCTCCCAGCCATCTATGCCAAGGCCTTTCTTTAAACAACTTTATTGTGAAATGTTTGCGTTCTCAGTGTTCGGCCGGGGCCCACACACAGAATATTATTTCATACTTCAAGGCGAGGGTAGGGGGCGTCAGGAGGAAGGGGGCCGGGTTTTTTGGGGAGAGGGGGGCGGTATTTGGAAGAGTTTACACTCTGAGCAGTTATTGTTTTTGATTATGGCAAGAGTCTCTTTAAAACAGATCAGCCCCAGAAACCTTGCACACGCCCACATGCATGAACACAGTGGGTTCATGGTGGAAACATAAGAAGCTGAAGGAGAACCTGTTTATAGAAGAAGTGTGTGTGAATGTGAAGAAATGCACAATCTCAGGAAGATTTCTGGGAGCAAGATCACACTCTCTATGAGCAGATCGGTTTGTTAATGGTGGACGGGTTCTTTTGGGGCTCTAAGTTTGGGTTCCTATGTGTTTTAATTAAAGTTGATAGTGTTAACATTTCATGACTCAAAAGACCGCGAGTTAACTCAGCACTGACTGTTCATGTTTGGCAACGTCTGTCCGAGCTACTCTGGAGGTCATAATGTATTAATCACAGTGATCAAGCTTATTAAATATTACAGAGGAATTTGATCAGCAGATGTTTCACAATGTATAATAATATATTACAAATGAATATTATTATTCTTTTTAACAAAGACAGAGCAGGTAATGGCCTAAAAGGTCTATGTACAAGGTCAATGGGTACATTGCAACACTATGTACTGAAAATGAATGAATGAATAAATAAATAAATAAACAAATAAATAAATGGAGATTCACTTTTTCACAAAACAACACACTCTAAACACACTATGAACTACAACGAATTCCCTTTCATCAAAGCCTATTTCTGTGTTAGAATGGGAAAACCAAGTTATTTTGCAAAGAATAGGAAATAAAATTAACCTATAGACAAAGTACGTACCCCAGCAGACCACAGTCTGCTACAAGTCTTTGAACCTTGAAGGCTTCCTTGCCATAACTCTAATCTTTAGCCTGAACAGAAAGCCATGCCTTCTGAGTGGAAGGGCTTTATGTTTCAATGCTGTTAAAAGTCCCATCACAACATTGACAGCCAACTGGTCCTGTTCCCCCAATGTGATCATTCGTGCATGAAATGATCATCAGATATTTACCTGAACCTCACATGATGCCACTCATTATCAGTCCATGCCTCCTGGTTACAGCACCTCTTCAAATGCAGCCTGTCTTTGCCTTGTGGTTAATAATAGCTTTCACATGGATGGTAAATACCTTGTCCAGCCAATGCCTGCCATCAAGACGTGGTGCAGAATAAAACTGGGTTATTAAGTGTTCTGCTAGAAGGTGTTATGAGGTTCTGCAATGCCAGATACTATGTGTTCTGCAGTGTAGCAAGTAACTCATACAATCCTGACAAAAAGTGTGCCCTGATATATTTTCACAGTAGTATATTTGAGAACATGAACAAACCCATGGACTACATGCTTCCAAGTAAGACTTCATGTCTTACCATTCAGCACACCCTGAGTGTTTTCCTGCTCTCTCCTTATGGGGTTAATAGTCTATAAAAGGATAAAAGACAGATGAATACATTTCCTTACCCTGGCAGAGGCCAAACAGATCGAACACAGGCAGCACCTGGCTGGTGGGAAAGCCATGATTTAGTAACAGTTGTCATCTTCTCTTTTTCATGCTCATTCTTCTCTGAATTTTCTTTGTTTTGGGACTTTACCCCTCTGTCTTTTCCAGTTCATTATATATAAGTTGGCTTTAACTCAAGATAACATAACAGGATAGAGCTCAATATTAACAAAGGTGGTAAAGAATTCTTAAGTTGCAAACCCCAAGAATGCTAAGACACACCACTGTTCTCAAACGCTCTCCAGACCAATGAGCAGGGAGAGTGGCCCATCGATCGGACCTGAATCCACCAAAATCCCCACTCTGTCAGGCCCTTTCAATTTTTAATCACCGGTTCCATCACCAGGACAAGCATCTGTACTGTCACACACAAACACGCATCCACACACTCATACCCATGGTTCGTCACAAGGACTTTGCATTGACTTTCATTAATCCAATTTTCATTCATTTCTGGAGCCTAACC
The DNA here is from genome assembly GCA_903066825.1 of Alfaro cultratus. Taxonomy (NCBI): domain Eukaryota; kingdom Metazoa; phylum Chordata; class Actinopteri; order Cyprinodontiformes; family Poeciliidae; genus Alfaro; species Alfaro cultratus. Next base: position 50,635 of record CAEFZX010022648.1, on the reverse strand, counting down.
CTGACACTTACCATGAACCTAACCATTACCAGTACATGCCCACCTAAACTAAATTTACATCACATTCCAAAACCTGAACCCGAATCCAAAACCAGAGCCGGGCAGCTGGAGCAGTAGGTCCACGGAAGATATGTATTAGTTGGAAAAATGGGCCTTACAAGGTTAGAAATACTAAAAGACACACACAAACCAAAGAGTACTATTAAAAAAAAGTGCATCCTCTTATCAACTGCAGTACTCTACTTGGAAAAACACTTAACCCTCTGTGCTGCGCTTACGTTTGCACAAGCACACATTTCCCTGCATCACTGGCTAAAGACAGAACACATACAGTACAAAGACTGTTTTAAAATCTGCTAAAGTCTGATTGTTTTCTCAGCTGAATCTACAAACTATTTCAGAGTGTGTGTGTTTCTGTGATTGTAAAGCAGAGAGAAGAGGCGTAGAAAAGACTGGTGATCACCTGCCCCAGTCTTGTGGGCCCCCAGACTGCAGCCTGTTTTGACCTTGGGCTATGCCATATTCATTACATCATTAGGTTACATCTTCATTAACTTTTCATTGTTTATGGAGGAGGCACGGGGAAGGAAAATAGATGGAGGTGAGGTGGTAAGGGGAGCTTTTATCAAAAACCAGGCTGCTGTGGCTTGTTCTGTCTGCTTCCCTACTCAAGATAGCAGGACGAGGCCTACATTCCCAACAGATATCTAACTTTTACCTACATTATATTTAATACAACTCAAGCAAATAGAAGGATTTGAACTTGAAGAGTTAATGGCATGCTTGTGTGACCACACAGAAACCACCTACAATCAGTTTGATTTTCTTTACAACATCATGGAAAAATTTCAGAGAGAAACAGTGAGAGGTGCCAACTGAGCTTACTGCTGCTGGATCAGTAAGTAAGAAGTGATGAGCTTGCTTGTTTTGTGACAAGTTTTAAATCATAGAAAATTTGTGTCAGTCTTAAGGGATTCTGTGTTGCTTTTAGTTTAGCCTTGAGACTGACACTACTGGTTATGCGGGACAGAGCCAAGACAAGAAGGGATTTCTACCATGCAAATTATGCCACAGTTGAAACAAACTGGTCAATTCTGCAGTAGATGGTTATTTACAAAGAGATTTGAGTTAATGTGGGATTTGTAGTAATCTTCCCAAGTGTGAGGTACTGCAAAACAAAATGTGATGCTTACATCGGAAGGAGAAAGTTGTGTCCATGTGTGGTGTCTTTTATGACTTACCATTTTTGTGTTTTTAAGAAAACACAAAAATATGGATTGATTGGTTGATTGATTCCTGACTGATTAATTGATTGGCTTGTTTATCATGTTCAGTATTGTTCCTTTTCTCCTACTTTAGTTTGTTGTGTTTTCCCTTGAGATTTATTGTCTTATGTCATTTTGTGTGTTTATGTTTAAGCTATATATGTTGTCATCAGCCTTGCCAAGAGACAAGCAGACGGAAATTGGCTTTTGGTGATAATTTGGCATATTTACAATAACTTTGCACTTGTTCAAATATTTTTGAACTGTCACTGTTTTAGAGAAGTAAATCTGAAATCTGGTGGGTCGCAATTCCAGCTGCAATGTTCGCAGTCCGGTGTGAAAAAAACAACCAAAACAAGAGAGCACAGATACATCCTGCCATGTTTCAAAGACTCAGCATGGTGTTGGTGGTGTCATGGTGGGGGAGTGAGGATATTTTCTTGACCCATTTAAAGATCCTCACTAAAAAAAAAATTTAAAAAAAAATAGCAGAAAACAAATTGTACCTGAGTAATGCAACATTTGGATGTGCTGAAAACAAAACCTTGCATCTTGAATGAGCAGCAGACAAATCTGCAGGATTTGTAGATTTAAGTAAGCATATGTTATTATGAGACTCTTAAAGCATAAAAAACGTAATTATGATTGACTAATATTGATGTCATTAATTACTTTGCAAAAAACGACCATATGAATTGTATTCATTCAAGAAAATGAATACAATTCATTTTCTTGAATTGTATCAATTCAAGAAAATGTCTACTACGCAATGTTTCTGACACCTGGTTGAACATGTCACAAATAATAAATAATAATTTGTTATAATAAATAATAATTGGAAGTAATCTTGAAGGCAAAAAGGAGCCCAACCTGGTACTAGCAAGAAAAGTTCCCATTCAGAAGGGGGGCCAGATGCATAGAGAGGAGTATGAATAGTTTTCTAAGTGTCAGTCTAGGAGGACAGGGATGTGTAGAAAACCAGCTGTGACTCAGTGGTTTAGATGAATACAACCATCTGGGTCAGAACGGACTGGACCTCAGCAGATAACTGGCTGGATTATCTGGCTCTGTCCTCACACAACAGCAGGTGCAGAGAGAAGATGGCTCCCTCAGTGCAGATTGTTCTGAATAATACTCAGACAATGTATACAAAATCGAGTTTGTCAAGAAACTTTAACCAAGTATATCATTTTACAGATTATGCTGTGTATTAGTGATATATACATATTTAAGACAAGAAGTAACTACTGAACTAATGCATCATATTAATGTCCTCCAACGTCGTTCTCAACTAAGGGATGGACCACCTGCCTTGATGTTCCTAATAAAAGCCCAGAGAGGAATCAGCCGACTCACAACCCTGGCCTGGAGGCCGCCAGGAGTTGTTGTGCTTCAACACTATATTTGCTTTCAGTCGATTGCGATGCAAGTTTCAAACAAATAAACCAGACAGATATTTCCAGGTGTTTTCAACCACTGGGATCCGGTTATAAAGGGCAGCTAGCTGTATAACTCACGCTCCCTCTGAGTCTCACGTAACTCAACAGTTTTAGTGCCTGGCTCGACTCCACTGACTTTCCTGAATAAACAGCGTAGATGTCCCTGTGTGTTGCAAGCTGCTGAGCGCTTGTTAGTTCACACTTTTTCACAGAGAACTCACAAGTGGAGGATGGGCAACATTTATGCATTTTTTTCCCACCAAGAGCGTTTTTTAGGAAAACCTGTGTTGAGTCCAAATGTAATTCTGATGTCAAGAAAAGGGGTCAAACTGTGGCTTTTTATTTAGCTAACATTTAAATGCAAAATTATACTCTAATACTCTTGATGACTCCAATCATCATTTACCAATTAATGAATGCTGATTCATTATGGAAAATGAATCCTTTAGGAAAAATAAGAAAAGAGGGAAAAAAGTTGAAAGAAATATCTCAGGAGAGAGGTTAATATATCGTTAAACCCACTTAGTTATGCATAAAAAGAGATCAAAAAAGCAAAGCTGGGTTTTATTTTACAGTGGGATGAGGCAGCAGAGGCTTGGGATTCTTTCTTTTGCTGCAGATTTATTTAACCTCAGTAGGGATTAATTTAGGATATACAGTTATGTTTTCTTGTTCATCCCCTGACAGTTTTTTTTTTTTTTTTTTTTTTTTTTTTTTAAATAGCACTAGGTTTTTTCTGCATCAGTTAAAAAGGAGCCAGGAACCTCTAATTGTGTTGCTTACAGGTTTGTTTGTGTATGTGTGTGAGTGCGTATGTGTGTACGTGCGTGTGTGTGTGTGTGTGTGTGTGTGTGTGTGTGTGTGTGTGTGTGTGTGTGTGTGTGTGTGTGTGTGTGTGTGCGTGCGTGCGCATGCATGTGTGTGTGCCCAGTGACTGACTGCCAGCCCTTCCAGGGTGTGCCTCACTTTTTATTCCGTTTCAGAACAGATGACCTGATAGACATGTAAAGCTTGTTGTAATTATTAACAAGGAAACAATAAAAAGGAGGCAAAAACAAACAAATATATGATAATAGAGAAAATCTCTATCTTTTTTTTAAATATCAGTGCAGAAACTACATTTTTTTTATGTAACCCTACTGAGTAAGACCCATACCATATCTAAGTTCTGTTTTGGAAATTGTTATTTCCTAAATTATTTTGGCTCATTTCTTCTGCAAACACAAACCCATGTATCAAATATACCTTACATAATGCATAAAACGCACAGTGGAAACCATTTTAGAACTTGAGTGAAGCTAGTATCGACACTCTGTCTTATTTCCGCTCTTGCGGGTACAGCCACTCAGTATCAAGGACAATAAATGCTTTTCCAGGATTAGTTGCTTTGCAAACGCAGCCAGTAATGTGCCAAGCAGAGATGCTTCAAGGTATTTCAGCCTCCTAAGTTGCACTTTCTTTAGAGTATTTTAGATATTCGCAACAAAAAAATCCTCAAAAGGAAGGGAATAATTTACATTCCCCAGAAATAACTGTGAATACTGAGTCACGAATTAGTAGGGGCTCCACTGAATTTCCTTTAGAAATACAAATTCGGGCGTGCCGTGGTGGCGTAGCGGTTGGCGCGACCCACATTTGGAGGCCTTGAGTCCTCGACGCGGCCGTCGCGGGTTCGACTCCCGGACCCGACGACATTTGCCACATGTCTTCCCCCCTCCTGTCAGCCTACTGTTGTGGAAAATGCGAGCCACTAGCGCCGCAAAAAAACTCTTCAGAGGAAAAAAAAAAAAAAAAAAAAAAAAAAAAATACAAATTCAAATCTTCCCCTCCTGGTAACCAATAGTGATTTTGATATCAGCACCAGGCAAAAAATAACAAAAAAACCTGATGTTCTCATGCCACATGAAGGTTACTGTTTCCACCGACCAGTGAAGGGAATATGAAAATATTAGGAATGTAACAAGATCTGGTCTTATAAAAATGCCAAATATTTCTCTTCAAGTGAAGTCTATCCAGTAGCTGTAAGCTCCATTACGTTTATGCTATTATTACATAGAGCCATGATGTTTATATATGACCCAAATGTATTACCGTATGTTCCAGACTGTAGAGTACATCATACTATAAGCTATAAGCTATAACTCCCTCCGATGCCACTGCTAAAACTACAACCCTACACAGGCAGACTGCAACTCCAAAAAATGCAGGAGACACAATTCCTCCTTCTGTTCACTGATTGGCCAGAACGACATATATCCTAAGAAATCAAGCTCAATGGGAGAAATCACAAACTCAACGGAATTACAAAATGCAATGACCTGGCTAATTCTACACTAACTCTAATGTCTAACAGAGATTTCTGAGATCTTAACTTTGTGTGTGAAGACACCAAAGCAGCATTAGGGCCACCTTAGACTTCAGGCTGAGACACATCTGAGACAGGCCTCCATGTCAAAGCTGCATCACCATTCTGATGCAGCAAGGCAGTTGTCTACTTCAGTGCACTTTAACTCTAAATCTTCATCTGCTAGCTAGATTGGCCAGCTGATGTACTTTACTGTTTATTTCATGTATTCAAAAAGCTCCTGACAAAAATAATCACGATGTAGTCGGCCCAACGGCAAGAAGCTGAAACGTGAAACTTAACCTGAAATTACATTAATAGCAGAGAATATAGCAAACCATCTCCATTAAACCCAGTCATCATGTGAAACGATGGCAAATGACACAGAGCGGTACACAGTAGATAATAACAGAAGATGTAAAGACAAAATTAGACATTACCTTCCAAGCTAAGATTCAGATATTCGATTACATTCACCGTGTTTTAGCTATTGAATATGCTTCTGAGAACAATGAATGATTGCATCAGTAATGCATGCATGCATACCACACACAGCCACTTAGTTGATTTTTATCTTGCAGGTCTTGTTTTCCAGAAAGCTTCAAAAAGCTCTGTGTGCAAATACACCACGGTCACATGTTCAAGTTTATTGTTACATCAAATGGGAACTTCTGGAAATCCAACCGAGAATCCACATAAGAAAACATCATCCCTCATTCCAGGATATTCCTCTCTTTTCATAACCACAGTTCATTTGTCTGAACACAAGAAGACCTGAGTTGAAGATTTAAGTGACAGGGTACAAACAGCTCATCCGGTGCCAGCTGTGGTATCAGCAGTGAGAATCAGATTCATCATGTGAGTCGGTACAAAAAAGAAAGAAAATACAAAACCTCCTAAAATTGCAGCATGTAACTGTTACAAAGATATGTTTTGTATTTATTCCCATATTTGTTAAAAACAAAATAATATGACACGGATAATATGTGAAAAGATCAATCTCCTCCACCAGGAGGCACCCTGGTGGGGTCAGGAGGAGGGCCTTAGCGCTGTCAATCATGATATGTACTCGCTGCTGAACCTGCTAATGGCGGAGAAAGAACTTATCGTTCCAGAAAAAAACATTTATCCATCGTTACCGGTGGCTATGCTAACTAGCCTTAGCTTTGTTGTCAGGCAATGTTGTGGTGAACCAGCTGAGAGCAAAGGGGTGGGGAGGTGCACAAGAGTGATTGACAGCAACCAATCCTCCTTGGTCTGATTGGTTGCTTTTGATTGAGTGGTGTGTTTCTGCTGTTCATACTGGGAGCACTGGGAAAGGTCAGAAGAGCTTGTTTTTTTCACAGATTATCTGTCTTATACTGTGGCAGCATGACGACAATTTTAACAGATATAGAAAGAAATGGAGTTTTTTTTTTTTAGAAAAGTTACATACTGCAGCTTTTATTAAACTAATCAGAGGAAAACATAACGTTAAAACAAAACGCTGAATACAATGTCCAACTGGGACACTTTACACAAATTTCAATTACTTACAGAACAACTGCTTGTTATTTCATTTTTAGGAGCCAAAACTTTTTTGCTTGTTGCTGTGCATGTATGGCAGCTCTGAGCAGGGAGGGAGCAGCGCTTCACAGAGAGCATTAGAAAGAGCGTCAGATGGTGTAAAAGTTCTGAGGTGAGACGGATTTTTGTCTGGCTGACAGGTAACATCCTTTTTTCTTCTCTGTCTCAGCATCAGTAGTGTCTGCCCCAAAGCATTACTGTCAACTGATCTATGATGAAACCACTTTAACCTCCCTTCCCATTAAGCCTCGTGGCTGTACTCACTGTCAGTATACTCAACACTTGCTAGGAGCCCAGTTTTTTAAATTTTTTATCATGTTTGACTTCTAGGGACAACTGCTTTAGAGGAGTTTGAGCTAAGAATTCTGCATTCATCTTGAAGTTTGAACCCAGGAATGATTTTTATGACTTCTTGGGTTAAAAGATGCAGAGAGGTGGTATAGAAAAGGTGGGATTTATCCTTTAAACCGATGCACGTTTTTTTTCTAACAGCTTACTGAGCTGTTGCTGGGCTGCTTTCCTTAATTACAGCTGGGGGAAAAAGCATTTCACTGCATAAGAGAATGAAAATTACAGTGGATGAATCTAAAAAGGATTTGGTCACAGTGGCAATTGAGTCTGCTCTGACACCTGGGCTGGCTAAATTTGTTAATAGGCTTAGCTTGCTGAATTTCATTTTTTTGTCCTTTTTACATTAGTGTACCAAATGATCAGGGAACAGCTTCTCATATTAGGCCTTTATTGTTGTTATTTTTTGCTTTTAATGACAAACATGGACAGTCACAGGTTGATGCCAGACAAATTAAATAAAAAAAAGAGAGAGAGAGAGAAATACCCAAACCCCTTTGTGTGATTACTGTGTTGCTTAAGGTCTTTCTGCTTACGGTCACTTCTTACTTTCTTCTGGTAAGTTTAACTTGACTAAAGATCATGTTACCCTATTAATCACTCCTGCATTTATTAATTTACAGTTAATAAAAAATTGAGTGTTTATGGCAGCAAAGTTGTTTAGATGTTTGTCCAAGGACTTAAATCCTTTATCATTTTGGTCAATTTCCTGTCCCTGATTGGGGGAACTCACTGAATTAAAAAGAAATTTACACAACATCAACAAAAAAATTAAATTAATTCAATAGTTGCTTAATAGCTTTGTCTTTCTCAAAAAAAATAGCATTTTAGGACAATAGAAACAACAGCTTTTGGAAATTTGTTTAAATTGGGAAAAAAATTGAAATCAGTGCACACATACTTGAAAATAACAATGATCTCTGAACCTGGACTTGACCCCAACATGGCCGCTCTGCTAGCCTGCTTCTCTGTTCTTGGTGTATTTCTGTGGCAGAGTTAACCAACTTCTAATCAACAACTTGCCACAAAACAGTTGGCTTTATGAAGCAAAGGTCAAAGTTCAGTGAGCTCACACATAACCTGTTAGTGCTTTTGTTATTGACATTATATTTTTATGTCATCATTTTAGGTCATTCAGACCTTTGAAATCACAAAGGTCTTCAGACCTTTGTGATTTCATATATGGTAAGTGAAAAAAATATTAATAATACTGATATATAAACACTCCATACCTAAGCACTAAGCAAGCCAGATGTTTACCCTTTTCTTTTGTTCCTATGTTTTTTCAAATACTATTTAATAAAATCATGATGTGACATGTTGTGCATTACTGTGCACACATGGATTTAACCTGTTGTCCCTGGATTTGATTATTCTGGATGAAATGAATTTCTTCCTTCAGTATAACTGAACACAAAGGGGAAATTTTACATTTGCAGACTGGAGCCTATTGTCTTAAATATCAAATTTAAGAGCTTATTGCTCATCTTGCACCCCTGTGGAGTGTGAGGCAGTCAAAGAATGACAATATGGCAAGAAGGAGAAAAGGGATAAATCAACAGGAAAACCGTGCCTCTTCCAGTGTTGTAGTCAAGACCACCTAACCCGAGACCAAGACAAGACCAAGACCAGAGTGTATTGAGATCGAGACAAGACCAAGAGTTTTAGGGTCCGAGACCGAACAAAGATCAAGCGCCCCGCGCTACATGACACAATAAAATGTGAGATATAATCAAAATTGCTAATCAAATTGATCTGAAAGATTCACATTCCCATAAAAACACCTAAATATTAAATGCATAGAGCTGAAATAAATGTAACCAATATTAAAAGCAGAACAAACTCTTTGTTCTGCTTATCTTAAAAAATAATGCCCTGGGCATTTGCCCATATCATTCGTGTCAGAAATCACCACTGTTTGCACCATTAAACATAGCAATCGAGCAGTGACGTGCGGTGAGGTTCATAGCTGGTGAGGAACTGACTTAATCATAATCAGATTTACAAATATAGACCCCCTGCATGTTGTTGTTTACATAAGGAAATTTTGCGCATGCGTACAACGCTGGAGGACAAAAAGACAATTCTTTTACATGTCATGCATAGCCGCGCTGCCGCCGTAGGATAACTGCGTTAACTCAGTCAAACTTTGACATGTAGATATTATTAACTTCATGCTGTGCTCCACAGCAAAGGGAGAAATCGTTAAAGTATGACTCAAAACCACGTCTTTCTCGCTCTGTATCAGCGCAGCTATGTGCAGACTCGTTGCCATAGCAACTGACAACAACGCCACATAAAACACACACAATTATTTCCCACACAAAGAGCAGAACATTCAGTCTGTTGAAGTAGTATATAAATATAAATATATCGCTGCACTTGACTTAACTCGATAGCTAGCTCGCTGTTACTATCTCTTACTCTGCAGTTGTGGAGTCACAATGTCTGGGATCATGAGCGCCCCCTGCCATGAGGCAAGAGAACTGCCTGCCTCACCTCGAGTCTGGATTCTGCCATTTCTGATCGCTCCTCAGCACAAGAGTCACGTTACACACACAGATGGCGACAAGAAACACTGTACATTATATACATAAGCTAAATTATGGAAAATCAGTTAATACATTAAATGTTTTTTAACCATTTTATTGGCGAGGTTCAGATAGGAGGAACATGCTCCCATCGAATGGCAGCCAGTGCAGTTAGCCAGAGGTTGCGCAATCTAAGGTGAGCTTCAGCTCGCTGCTGCCTCACCTGCTTCGCTTCTGAGCATTTGAATGGGAAAATGCGAAAATCCAGCGATTTTCCAGCTACTGCAGTGTACGCAGAGCATTACAAGAAGAAAGAACGGCTCTCAGTGAGGCTCCTGTCCTATCTTCTTAGTAAAGAGAAGTTCAGAAGACTCGGATCCTTCATCACTATATTGCAGACTTTTGGACACAGTGTTGTCCCATATATGCGACAAGTTAGTCAACACCTCAGCACAATAATTCAGCGCAGTGAATGACTTCTTTTTCATCACAAATGATTATGTGTCTCTGTACAGCTAGCCTTGCTAACATCACCTCAACGGAGCTTACCTTTCTTCTGGCCCGGCTGCAGAAACAAATTATAGAAAGGCTTTCTTTGAGCTTCTTTCCTAAGTTACGAAAAAGGTTAGACGTAGTCCCCACTGACAGTGAAAGCGCGGCGCTGCTGAATTAGCTGTCGCCATCGGATTTCTTATGATTTATACAGCGCAATTCTATTACTGACGATTAGACAGACATCTTCTGCCCCTCAAGGAAAACCAAAAACTTAACAGAACAGAAACACGTCTTTGGTAAGTCATGTTATTGCTTGGATTTTAATCGGCGCGTTTTGCATCCAGTGAATACAAACATGTTAACAAATAAACTGGACAGAATGCTGTAAGTTTAGTGATATTTCCACAGTTGCGGTCTTGACTGGTCTTGAAATAAAATCCCGAGTCCTTAGCGCTGAGCACTGAGACCATCAAAAAGTGGTCTCCAGACCAAGACCGGTCTCGAGTACTACAACACAGGCGTCTTCACACTGTCTTTCTGTCCACTCTGCATGTATTCCAGACATATCAGCCCAGTTGTTCCCTTTCATTTGACTTCAGGGACCTCAGCCTGAAAAACTTTGACAGGACGTGACTGTGATTAATCAAGTAAATAAGTCACAGGTTCAGACTATCGTTGATATCTTTAGATACAAATAAAACAAGATGGGAAACAAAGCAGCTTTGTGTGAAACATACACATATTAATCTAAAGTTTCTGTGGTATAAAGAGAAGCCAAGAGTCTAGTGGATGTAAATAATTTGACAGAAAGCAGATGGAAAATGTTGCACTAACAAAAACTATTAGGATGACTGGAACAATGACATTTACCACATTTTCTTGACTTCCAACATAGGAAACATTTATAAATAAAGTGAATTTAGTTCAATTTTGAAAGTGCTGAACTATAAATGTAGATTAACTGAACCTTTAAGTTCTGTAGTTTTTGGCTCTTTTTTACTATTTCACAGCATTGGTTTATTTTTCTAAGTGGCCACTTACCAGAACATTCATACTTTTCTTTCATTTTGTCACATTTCATGATGCATTTTAATGTATTTCACAAAGACTTTATGAGACCAACACAAAGTAGTGTACAGGTGTGATGTGAAAGAAAGGTGATACATGATTTTCTGTAAAATATGAAACGTATGGAAAGTGTAAGTAGTCATCCTCTCTTAATAAATATTTTGTAAAGACACTTTTCACTACAGTTACAGTTTCCAGTTTGTTGGGTTGTGTCTACCAGCAACTGAGCCAAGAAACCAACTCTGGTCTGGCTTCGGCTGAGGTGAACTCTGCTGTGCTTTGAATGAAAATCTGAAGGCCAAGCGGACCAGAGATTGCTCCAAAAGCAGGAAGCAAACTACAGCACAGGGCATTCTGGGTAAATATAACCAAAGCAAACGAATGAGTCTAACGCTACAGTGAGAGATGCCTCATGATCTTTTACCAGCGACAAAAGAGAAATTGTTCAACCTCTAAACTCTGTCGCCACTCCATTTTTGCTTACATTTTGTGAAGAAGGAAGTGCCGTTCAGTGTCTTCTTCAGAGGTTTTTATGTTGTTTCCTTCAGTGGTTGTCAGAGCAGCGCCACCACAGGTCAGCGAGGAAACAGGTTTTGCAAAGGGTTTGTTTTGTTTGACACACTCAGTGTTGAACAGAACCACAGGCAGTGATGGCATAGTTACTTTGAAAAAGTAACTTTAATCAGATTACTGATTACTCCTTGAAAAAGTAACTTAGTTAGATTACTGACTACTTTATTTGGAAAGTAACTAAGTTACATTAAAAGTAACTTTTTTAGTTACTTTCAGCAGCTGCTAACAACAACGCTCCACCAGCTGTGAAAATGACATTGATCTTTGCCAAAACTTATTGCAAGTTATTTTATAATGGTAACATCGATAGTGTAACTCCACTCATAAGGTTGAACTGAAGAAGAGATGTTTCAATAGTTACAACAGTACAACAAAACCCCGTTAGTAATGTATGTGTGTTTTTGTGTGGTCCACTGTGGTCTGGAAAACTCTAAGAAGGATTTTAAAGCCCCCATTCCTCCCCCCAGCCTCCAGGTTGTGCGTTACGGCCCTGTGTTTGGTGTCAGAGCGCAGAGCTCCTCCTGCAGCTCCACAACTCAGATGGCTGCTGCACAGATTTGACACTTATCTTAATATCAATGATTATAATGGGGTTTAGTTGCACAACTTTACAGACTCGTTCATTCGTGGCTGTTTTCACGTTCATTGCGCTGTTCAAATTAGTCTTGATGTTTGCAATTTTCTGGATAGTTCGATGTAATTCACAGGTAATATATTAACTTGACATTAACCAAGACACACCGGGACGGATAATCAGGGAAATGATGGACAAGGAGATTCTGACTAAAACTACCTTAATGACGGGCAAATTCTAGGATTTATTATGAGTCTCTGCTTATTTCCAGGCCCAAATGAGTAACTTCACGTTCAAAAACGAGCCCAAAAAGGTGCAACCCGCGACTCATTAAATTTGCAAGCGACTTTAAAAAAAAACAAGTCCAAAGCCGCTTATAATAATCGAACTTGGATACAGAAACTCAAAATAGTTTCTGTTTTTCCACCAACAAAATGTGTATCTCCCTCCATTGTTTACGTTTCTGTCGCATAGAGACGTCGGTCACTGGACAAGACGAGTAGAGGAAATAAAATTTAATTCCAAAAGAAGATAGTAACGCAAAGTGATTTCGATAAGTAACTGTAGTCTGAAATTTGAAATAGCAACGCGTTAGATTACTGGTTACTGAAAAAAGTGGTCCGACGTCAGTAATGCATTACTAACTAACGCATTACTGACATCACTGACCACAGCAGCTGAAGATTGAACAAAAGTTGCAATTTTGGACCCTAATCAAGTCTACTGGACTATTAGGTGTGAAACCATCCTCATTGGATTGTGTTTGTTTCTTGACATAAAGTAATATTTATTGCTTGTTTCGTAATTATTGACTGTATAAAGTTTTCATGATGTAAAGCACTTTGAACTGCCTTTGTTACTGAAATGTGCTACACAAATAAACTTCGACTTGTATCAGTCTTCTGTCACTGGGCCGGCCTCTGTGTGGTGTATTTGGGCCGAACCGCCTCACACTCATGTCGGATTCAACCAAATAGCAGCAGCAGAACTTCCAGCATTCCCTCCAACTCATTTAGCAGTTGCTTCGATCTGCAAATCTTAGTTTTTCATAAAATAAGGAGGTGACCCGGACCAATACCGTTAGCGCTAATAGTTTGTCGAGTGTGTCGTCATCGGACCACACACAGACCTCACACACACCCGCGGCAATCAGAGTGCAGCCCTTGCAATCTGACAGAGAGCCCCGCTTGGGAAATGAGGCAGTGTGCGTGTCTGAGTGTGTGTTGTGCACATGTGTGTAAGAGGGTGTTGGAGGAGCAGAGGGGAGGGGAGGACCCCAGAGCCCTTGGGATGGTGTGTCACATAAGCTCCATCACAAGGCTGCTTTATTGAGCCTGGCATGGGTCAGACCCCTACTGTCATCTTCAAATATGCCGGCCACCTGCTCACACACACGTACAGAAGACACACACACACACACACTTGAGCACGCGCACACATACATGCTCACACATTGACACGCTCATGCATACACAAACCGGTACACATGGCTCGGTTAGAATTCATCTGGTGTTTTCTGGTAAGTGCAACGAAAACACCAAATCTGGACGTGTCGCGTTCAAGACCCCGGAGCAAAGGGGCCAATTCCACACTCAGGTTCAGGCTTCTGTCCTTTATTTCCCACCAACCCTCCCTTCTTCTTTTATTATTATTATAATTATTATCATTTATTTTTCCATTTTATCCTCTAGTTTCAGAGCGAAAAGGCTTTTCATACACACACATACATTTGCTATGGCTATTAGCTTTAAATAAAAATGAAAAACTGACTGAAAATCCAAGATATGAGGCCAAGCCTTGTGTCACAGTTAATATAAATTATCTTTGCAATAAGATGTGAAGCTTTGCCAAAATCGCTCCCAAATAGATAAGCAAATCATCTTCTGTTTTTCTTTTACTAATACTTTTTTTAAATCAATTTTCTCAATATAAAGCTTCTGTGTACATATACCTTCTGCTTTCATACAACTGTCATCCACCGAGCTCTTCATTAACAGCTAAATGTGCAAATGCTTCTAATAAAAAAAAAGAAAGAAAATCTAGCACGGACACGCTTCTTCCTCAAAAGACGCAAGAATGGCTGTTTGCATGAGTGCATGAATCAGTGTGTGCATGTGGCTGTTTTATGTAACGCTGCTTGTGTGTGCGTGTGTGTGTGTGTTCTCTGATGGAGATAAGTCTGAGTGGTTAGGAAGGAACAGATGTCAGCTGGTGTCGGCTGCCAGGAAGATTGAACAAAGCCAATCACGTTTTCTTCCTGTCCAAAACGCATGGCGGAGGGAGACCTGCATCTAACAACAATTTGTGGCATTAACTCCGAGCATGCCACCCCGCCTGCAAACTCTCACCGCTCTGTCTCTATAACACTCACACACATGCACTCACACGCCTTGCATGCACACACTCCACCACCGTCCTGTTTAGAGTAAATATGGTAAACAACTGCTGGAGATATGAAAGGTAGCAGGGGGAGCAAACAAAATGGCGTCTGTAATATGATCTGCTCTCATTGCTACAGTAGCTTAAACATTCATGGGGCTTGTACAGTGAGAGGAGAAGTTACATTACTGATGTTTTGTTTGTAACAAATAACTGATCAATTCGTATTCATAATTCATAGTGATGCAGTAAAGTATGATTTTCTTTTTTTTTTTTTTTTTGATTGAAGAAAAGCCATTCCCATCCTTACTGAGCCACTGCAGAAAATTAGAAATGTTCATTCAGTTTCCCTCTGTCTCTTTTTCAATTGTGCCACTTGTTCTTTCTGCGATGAGCACGATCACATTAGTGCTGTGTCCTTTTCACGCAGTAAGAGGGGGAAAAAAAGTGCAGAAGCTGAACTGGGAAGAAAGCACAGAGATTTTAATTCTTTTGGAAGAGGACAGTGAGTCATGGAGAAATTCAGCATGCATTGTTAACAATAGAGAGCACTGTAAGACGGACGAGCATGTTCTCGTGTATGCAGGAGCAGGAGATATAAGAATACCCACTCTGGGATCAGTCGGCCATGTGGAGCATCACTTTTATTTATTTATTTTATCTTGCCACATTTAAAAGTATAATCTGGACTCACCTCTTCTCAAGGCAGAATATAAACTTGGACACTAATAGCTTATGATTTTCTAAGATGTGCAGCCGACTCGAGCTAAAAGTCAGGCACAGATATCTCTGTTGGGTTGTAAAGTCAGGGACCAAGATGTTACAGTTTGTCTGAAAATACAATGATCAGATATCCAGTGGTGGGAAACTGGACAAGTATTTCCTTTTTCTAATTTTAAACTTCAGATAGTAAAGTGTAGTCTAGAGTTCCTAAAAACAGTGAAAAAATCATTTAATTTCAAGAAACCTACAGCTAAGATGCCAGATTCAATACCATTGTCCTCCATGGTGGTAGGACCTTCTAATACTGGACATTCAAGGAACAGTCTGCAACTGACATTTTCATATTTTACGATTCTCCACGCCACCATTTGATGGAATGGCTCTTTCAAAAAGTTACATATTCATTTTGATTTCCCACTTTTTCACACGTCTAAACCTTTGAAGGTATAGTTCACTTTTAGTAAGCAGCATTCTGTTGAGAGCTTAACAAATGACAAAAAAACATAGCAAATTCATGCAAATTTTGCTTCATAACACTTGAAATTCTATGATTTACAGTTGGGAAAATCAAAAGACGAAAGATTGCAGTTATCAGTGGACAAAAATAATCCTCTCATATTAAACATAGATAGCTAAATAGAACCTTAGTTTTTGTAGTTATTTGATACAAAAACTAATAGAATAAATAATCATAATTTATTATAGTAAACAACATCCGTTGAGTTTTATGTTTACTTACAGTTAGCCACCACCTGAAAAGCCTCCGTAGGGGTAATGCATTTCATGTGACAGGTCAATTTTACAGAATGCTAACAAAAAATGTTTTCTGTTAGCATTAATTTCTCTGTACATAACCAACAGAAAGAAGGTGGTCAATTTTTTTAATGGTGTTTCTATAAATGCCTCACCTGTGTTTATTTAAGACACCCAGAGAATGATTCAAAGTATGAAAGGTATTGGCTGCTGCAAACTTCAGGATCCCACCTAGAAAACTGAACTATTCATTTAAAAACACAACAGAAACAAGACAAAACACACACATCCAAACATATCCATGCATGCGCGTGTACGTGTGTGTGGTAATCACCATGAGATCGTAGCCTTGACTGACAGATCCTCAAAGGATGTCTGCAACAAATCTGTTGACCTTTGACCTCCCATCCGAGTTGTAAAAACCACTCTCCATTTTCCTTAAGACTTTAACAGCCTGCCAAGTGGTGAGCGCACACATGTGCAATGTGTGCGCATTTGCCTTTGTCTGTTGTGTGAGTGAGCGTTGCTTGTGTGTGAGTGTGTGGTATAACCCAGAGGTTAAAGAGCAATCTGCAGCCAATTAAGCGCTTCACTAGGAGGGCCTTGCTTCCATGAATGAGAGGAATGCTCCATGAGCTTAAGAGGGAGAGACTTGACGAAGTGCTCCGAATGCCGTGTGTGTGTGTGTGCGTGTATGTGTGTGTGTGTGTGTGTGTGTGTGTGTGGGTGTGTGTGTGTGGTAGCCGTGTGTCATGGCTGCCATGTTTATAGTGCAGGTTTGCGTGCTGGTAACAATTAAGTGTCAGAGAGCTAATGTACGGGTTTAAAAGTTCACCACATACAAGCTTTCAAACAGAAAGCTTGAAAGCAGGATGCCTGACCAAAAACCTCACATCTAATGAGTGAATCCAGCCTTCTAAACATCTGAAATCAACAAGTACAGCAGGGAAACGAAATAGAACATTTAAAAGAGGTCCCACTCTGTTTTTTTTTTTATTTTTGTTTGTTTGTTTGTTTGCTTTTGGGAGGGTGAGAGGGAGAAATTGAATAAAAAGGAGACCAAAAAGGAAAGTGTCAAAAATGCTAATGGTGCTAAAAGAGAGAAAAGAAGAAAAAAAAACTATACAACAAGCTTACTTGACACATATGATGCAAATCTTTTGACTATCCTTAAAAGTTTAAGGAAATCATTCAATTTTAAATAAAAAAGAAATAAGATTATTTCATCATTATTATTACTATAACTTAGAAGAATGACAAAGAAGATGGAGGATATTTGGTAACCAATAGTTAAGGCCACAATCTCAGCCTCAGCCAAACACCTAGCAGCCATGATCCTTCTGACAGTGCTGTTGTTAATGAAAAGCAGACCATCACTCAGTGGAAAATATTTATCATGGTCAGACAAATCAGTATTCCAGATTTTTATGGGGAGGAATGAACACAGTGCCCTCTAAAACAAAAACAAAAAAAAAACATTCAGATTGTAAGCATTGAGTCTGAGTCATGGACAAACTCATTCGGAAATGTATGTTTAAAATCACATGTGTAGGGCCACAACTGTGGCACACAGTAACAAAGTCCTGGGCCCAATCCCACTCAGAGTCTCTACTCAGTTAGAATTTTCTCCCTCTGCATTCACAGACCGAAGCACCCAGGTTCTTTCTGGGTCAACAAATATTCACAAGTTAGCTGGAAATATTGTTCATCTGAGATGGTCCGGGGAAACAAACTGTCTCTGTGGCGGCTGGTTGTTGCAAGTAGCGCTCTATAGACCTGAAGGTAAGAGTCTGAACAGTTTGTGTCCAGCATGTGTGGGGTCTGCAGAGATGCTAGCTGCCCTTTTCCTTACGCTAGACCATGTATAAGATGGATGGATGGACGGACAGATGGATGTGCTGCCTTCAAGATATTATTTCCAGGAACATTTATGTTTTCTCAAAAAGACAATGTAAAACAACATGCACATCTAAGAACAGAGTATGGCTACCGGACTGTTTTCTTTCCAAGAGGTTTGAGAAAAAATAAATAACTTAGCTAAAGGGTCAGACCCAAAATAAGACCAGTTATTTTGCTTGATCCTTTTAAAACCTAAACATTTTTTCTTAAATTTATGGTTTTCTACAAGTGGTGCAGCTGTCCAAGCATTTTACGATATTTATTTTACTCCAGTCACATACTGACAACACATGTCAATAGAAGTCTGAATGTGTCCTTTTACAGTTTACCAATGTGCAAAGCAAAGCAAATTGAACTTCTCATCATACATAAATTCAGTAAAAGCTGAAAATAATTTAACAACTTTTAAAGCCAGATTGCTTTTACAGGTAAGGTTAGAGTTAATGTCGGGTACGATTTGTTTGGCAAACTGAGTGAGCTGGAAAATCCTTGAAAGGAAAACACCTGAAACATCAGGACCTGAACACGGCGCCTGACGAAAACAGATCCACACAGAAAATATGACTGGACGTCCTTATAAAGAGCAACATGAAGGTAAAAGTTCATGTCATGACTGAGAAACTCATTTCTATTGATCTTCTGAAGATTTAAAACCTGGTGGTTCAACATGTTCAGAAACTCTGGCAAGTGGACAAAAAATTTAAATATATGGAAAAAGTAAAGGGAAGTTAGAGGAGGAGGAGAGGAGGAAGGATGCGGCGGGGGGACGCCATGGCTGATGTCCATCTTGCTCTCCTTAACCTGCCCCCCACCTGTAACTCCCCTCACCCGCCCAGGCCATCCATCAGCGGGTGAACAGAAAGGATCAGGGCCCAGAGTAATGAGCCGTAAGCCCCCTTACACGTGTTGATGTGCCGCTAAATAAGATCAATTTACCTTGACTACCACTACACTGCACAGCAGTGAGTGAAGGAGAACGTGCCCTCCTTTGCTTAGAGGCACACACACACACACACACACACACACACACACACACACACACACACACACACACACACACACACACACACACACACGCAGTAGTACGCCTCAGATACACTTATTGTCACACAAACCTGTGTGTGCTACTCCTTCCATGGGTTATCTGTCTCTCTGTGTGTATTCTACAGAAAGAAGATCTGTGTGTGTGTGCATGTTTGCGTGTGTGTGTATGAATGTGCAGCGGTGATTGGGAAGGAGTGTGCCTGTGGGCAGGGAGGACAGCATGGTGATCTGGTTACTCAAGACAGACAGAAGCAATTGTTCTCAAGTTACAGAGTTTTCTCTGAGACTTGAGGGCATCACTGTCAAGTGTTGAGGCCATCAGAGAAGTCTCACTTTAGACGATTACACCCAATCTTTTTTGTGTGTGCGTGTGTGAAAGAGAAAGAGAGAGAGAGAGAGTCCGCACTGTGACCTCCACTGCTCCGTACAGGCAACAGCGAGGGCTACTTACATTCTTCGCGACAGAGTGAGTTTTTGTTTGCAAAACTTTGCAGAAAAGTTGTTGCAGCTGCTCTTCAGCTCAAAGCCAACAAAAACTGAAACTTAAAGCTGGAATTCGAGGGCCTGGTTGAAGTCTCAGTAGCTACAAAGTAATATGTCAAACTATCTTTCTAGTTGAAACTACTGATGCCTCAACCAATCGACCAGATCTAAAAGCTGATAATTCTCATTTGACTGACTTTAAATGCTGATCAAGTGAAAAAACTTTAGATTTTCCACTCTTTTGCTATAAATGCATCAAAAGTAAGTAGTCCCATCCAATCAATTGTACTTTGATATTCATACCTTTCCAGTATGAACAAAGTCAGAAAACCATAATCATGTCTATTTAACTTAGTGACTCTTGTTAGACTAAAAACTGCCTCAATCTTAAAACCTGCAAACATCTAATGTCAAGACTGAAAGAAGTTATAAGCTGCGTTTCCATTACAAATGTGTGTCAAACTTTACATTAGCAATATTGCGCTAATGTAAAAAAAAAAAAAAAACAAAAAAAAAAAACACAATTTTACAGTGACTGTGTTTCTGTTAAATTAAAATCACATGTGAACCACTGTTAACTATATAACTATTGCACTGCCTTTACATTGTACCTCATGTTAAAGTATTTTGGAAAAAAAAATAAAATAAAAAAATCACATGTGAACAATCTTGTTCAAGTGATAAGTCAGTCAAAAAACACGCCGTACCATGACCCTCCAACTGCCGCCCGGTCGTCGTCTTCTTCGTGATCTGCGGCAACGACAGAATCCATTTGTGACTCATGTGATGCAACAAAAATGTTTCAATTGCAGCTTTGAGAGTCACATCAATTTCCACCAAAAAAACCCACCTCATCCTAGCGCCAAAACATTTTATCCAAAAAAAGTTGCTGTTTCCATGAAGCAAATGTATTTTCGAAATGGGAAATTAAACGGTTATATGATCAACATTGGTTGAGAAATGTCACATCGATGCATCTCTTATTTAAACACCTACAAGATACAAATGACTCCTGACCACATAAAGTCATGATCTCTGCTGTTGGACCCGAACTGCATGAGAAATGTGTCTATGTTTTAGTGAACATGAAGCATCATGAGACAAAGGGCCAAACTAATGAGGGACAAGAGAAGCATGGAGAAAAACATACAAGCGATACGACAAAGTAAAAAATAAAAAGTGCCACAAAGGGAAAGCCACAGGAAAGAAAGCAAAACGGCCAGAAAAGGGGACAGATTAGTGAACGCTGAACGAGGCTTTAGAAACGCTGTCGGGGTGAAAGAGAATGCCACTAATAATGAGATGTCTATTTTACCCACCAGCTCTCCGTCTCTCTCGCTGCTATGCCTGTTTTCCTCTGGCCCCCATTATCAGTGCACTTGAACCCGGGGATAACAATGAGTTCACAGAGATTGAGAAGTGCCGAGGCCTTAATTGTATGTATTTAGTCACGCAAACAGAGGCAATGGCCTGAGAACGCCTAGTTAGCCAATGACATCATTTAGCCACACAGCCACTTTAACTCAATGGGGCTGCTGTGGCGTACAGCTCTCTGTCACTTTATGCTATCCCTGCTTGTCATTGCTCTGTGTCTCTTTATCTGCCTCACACTGGGGAAACATCCGGGGAAATGCCAGTTTATGAACCATAATCAGTGGTTTTCTTCCTCCATGTTGTCTATTTCTGGCAATCTTGCACAGACACAAAATGGGGGGTTCTCTGTGTTAAAGATGGTTTATTTTAATAGAAGACATGAAAATTCAAAATATAAATCCCTGATTCAGTTTGAAAAAAGCAGACGATTTGTAGATGAGAATTAAATTGCACTTTAATGAGAAATGTCCAGCACTTCCTTTTCAGGGCGTTTTCACATCGTCTAGTAGAGTCGGTTTGATTGGGGACAAAAATTGTAACATTTACTACATTTTCCACTGGTGTGGTTCTCTTTTACACTTCACTATGTCAAACCAACCAAACCCTTTGAAAAACCTGTCCCCCTCCTCACCAGTGGTGGTGCTGCACCAAGAAACACAGAAGGAAATTTAAAAAATGAAGATACTGAGCGAAACTTCCTTCAAAAAATGGAGTGGTGTCAGATTTTAGCAGTAGTAGGACTTCTCTTAAACCTTTGGTAAAAAAAACAAAAAAAACATGAGGAATTTCTCAAACTCTTGTTTGCTTTGGTTGGATTTACCCAGAATGCCCTGCGCTATAGTCTGCTTTCTGCTTTTGGAGCGTTCTCCGATCCACTTGCATTCCCATATGCATTCAAACCATGTCAGTGTTCAGACCAGCCGAACCCAGACCGCGGTTTGTAGGCGGACTAGAACTCAATCAGAGTTGGACTACGCAGTCACACCTCCACAAGCGAACCAGAAACAGAGTTGGATTAAAGCAGAACAAACAAGGCTGGTGTGAATGTGGATGGTTGAGAAATTCTTAATTAATGTATATTCTGTCGATCAAACACATTACCCAAAACTTCCAAAGGTGTTTCAGTGAAAGCAGACAGTCTTTAGCATATTTAATACCTTCCATGGACATGTTTTCCCTTTTTAAAGCTCCACCTGCAAATGAGGACAGACTGGAAATGACCTCTGGCTCTGTGCTTGTGGTCTTGGACGGCATTGCAAGCATGTCCTCGTGTTTGTGTTTGTGTGTGTGTATGCATGTGTGTGGGCGTGGGTATGTGTGTGTGTATGCATGCATGTGTGTGTACATCTATTTGTTTGCATGCATACTTTTGTCAATCAATAGTGGCTCCTGGCAGTCACAAAGAGAAAGATGGCACTGAGATGTTAGTGTGCCTGACTTGCTAGGCACAAAGAAGGGTGTGCGTGAGTGTGTGTGTATGTGTGTGTGTGCAGAATGGAGGGGCGCTTCTCAAGCAGGGATGTCAGCACTTGAAAAATCAATCACCATCTGGGCTTGTTTTGTCCAAAGGACAGAAGGAGGGGAGGAAAGCTCACAAACGAGCACACATGTACCTCTCGCATCTTTCATTTCACGCTAAGACAACAGAGGGTAAAACTGCACATCGGCTCCACGTCCCCCTCATGTCTCCCGCCCTTCTGTTTTAAGTGAACACTTAACTCCTCGCCTGGATCCTGCTGCTATCAAAGCAAGGGCAATTTCCTCCTCTTTCCCCCGCAACTTCTTCCTGGCCATTTTCAAATCAGGGGTTGCAGCAGTTGCATCAAAAGGCGAGGATATAATTGAAGGGGCGAAGGGTCGAGCGCTGAGGGGTGTTTTCCAGAGGAAAAGCATCGGCCACACTGGGGCCTATCGGAGCCATTAGGGCAGCCGCTATGTGAACACACCGAAACAAGGCTGGTGTGCAAGGTCACCCAAAGCAAACATGGATAAGAGGAAAGAAAAGCAAAGACTCATCTGCTTGAGTTAGCGCCTCAGGTCACTGGGTTTAGCTCCTTTTCACCAAAGCCCAGCGCTCATTTCTAGGTGCAGCTTTGACTGGCTTTCAAAACCTGCTTTTATGTTCACTTTTATATGAGAAAAGTAAGTGTTTCACACAAAGAATTATTTTTTTTTCTTTCTTCATCCATACACACAACCACACCCGCACACGCCGCCCAAAAACTGAAAGCATGTGTGTACATGTGCATGAACGGGACGCAATTTTGCTGTGGCGCTGCCTCTTTTCAGCTGCACAGCTGTGTGAGAAATGCCAGTAGCAGAGGCTGCTGATGCAGCGAAAGCATTTAATACTCAACAAACAGTTATCTAAGCCCATGTCCAATAGCTAGACACCACTGTAATGTGACCTACATACTAAACGAATAAGAATGTTTTTACTTTTTTTTGTTTGACAGTCAGGGGTGGGGGGTGTGGTGAGAGGGCACAGTGGGGGTTTGGGAATAAATGTGAACAGAACACATTCAAATGTCAGTATTAAAATGGTAAAATATTGCTTTTTGCCTCTCTCGCTGCGCCTCCATCACTTCCAATCTTCTACTCGTTCAAAGCAACAGAGAAGTATTGAGAACGTAACGGAACATATTGTGCTCTTCCCCGAATTCAACATCTCGTCTTTGTCACTTTTTAAGACCAGTAGGAGAATTTTTTTCTTTTCATCTTTAAGAGATAATAATTATTTAGACTGCATCGAACAAGGTCGCTTTTAATTGGTGTCGTGAAGGTTTAAGTTGGAGGGATGCTGTGGTCTCTTTTCATGAACGAAATATTAAGAAACTGTTTATTTTACATTCGCTAACTGAACATAACAGGAATGCTGAAGAAGTTTTCCGATTTGGACATAATTCGGGAAAATGTGAAGTTCAGAGAAGTTCAGCCGACTGGATCCCTTCAGGCCTTACTTGCAATCTCTGATCAACACACGTTCTATCGACATCAAGTGGGAAGGTCCTTGTTTATCCACACCTGTCATGCCTCTGTTCCTCCTCAAAAGGTAATCACAGACCTTCAGCATCAAGTGACCACCTTTCTCTGAGAAATCAAATGCTTTCTAGAACTAGATCCAAAATCACAACTTCTTGAGAATGGAGCATGAATGGATTTCAACAGAGAGTGTGAGGACATTTGCACTGATGTAGAATTTTGCTGTTTATATGACAATTGGTCCTGCAGTCCCAGTGTTTGTAAAGGTTCATTCCCTCCAGCTCTGTCTAGTCTGCTTGAATTGGACTCTACTTCGTTTGCCTAGAAAGTCCAGTTGATTTGGGGAGGCATCAATGCGTAATTAAACTGTTTAATTACGGACTAAAAAACGCAAATTCTGGTTCGCCTATAAACCTACAGGTCCTTGTTCAGTTGAAGTGAGCGATGATGGTGGAATGAATATATGAACGCCAATTGGACTGGAGAGCACTCTGAAAGGAGGAACCAAACAATAGCACATGGCATGCTGGGAAACTATAACCAAAGCAAACTTGCATGTCTAGCACTAGTGGGAGAAATGGCTCATGTTCTTTCACCAAATGCAAAAGTGAAATCCTACAAGTACTAAAATCTGACGCCACTTATTTTTTTTGTTTTACACTGTGTGAAGAAGGAAGTTATACTCAGTGTGTTTTTCAGAGGTTTTCTTGTTGTTTCCTTCAGTGGTTCTTGGTGCAGCGCTACCACAGGGCAGGAGGTCAACAGGTTTTTCAAAGGGTTTGGATCGTTTGACACGATCGTTTGCAGAGTTTAAGAGACCGAATCCAGTTGAAAATGGAACAAATGTACAATTTTGGTCCTCGATTGAATCAAGTCTAACGTACTATGCGGTGTGAGAAGACAATAACAGACCTCTGATGTTAACAGGAGCCAACATGACCAGTTTACTTTTGATTAAATGAATATGGACTGATGATCTTTGATATAATTTTTATCACAATTTATAGTTTAAATTGTGATAAACTATCACAATTTACTAACCAAACAGAGTGCTTTTTATCACACAATAATGCATTCCTGTACGGGTAAGCAGTTCTCGAAGGATCTTGTAGTTCAGAGTCTTTCCCAATGACTCTTCAACATGTGGTAAACGTGAGTCAAACCACTTAGATGAACACCGAGTAAAAGTCGGCTCCATCTTGGCACCAGGATAAAAATAATGTGTGGAGTGTGTTTCGAAGACTGAGCAACAACTGTATTCTAGATAAATGTATGATTCAACCACAAGGCCTCAAACAAAACCACAAAATCACTCTTGAAATACAAAAATCAAGTTCTGATGCCCCCAGTCAAGTCAAATCTAACTTGCCTGTTTTTAGAAATCTTTCTGAATAAATAACAGACTGATAAGGATAAGGCTACTAACAGATGACAAGGTTCCATCCTTTCTAAACGTGATATCTCTATGATGAGTGCTTCATCAGTTAAGGTTTTGTCAGAGTATGACTATTCTCATTATTTTGCTAACCAAGGTGCCAACTGGATTTAGGACACAGTCTTTGCAGAATTCCAGATATCCACTATGAAAGAATGTGACAGGTTTGGTTCCTCTCTCAGCTTAACAATTGATGAATGAATAAAAAGTGAACACACTCGAAGACACAAATACACACAGCAGTCAATCCTCCTGGCCACGTCAAGTGAGCAGGTGTCCTTAGTAATGCACCATTGCTCACTTGGATCCCTGTGTCTCAGGAAAGAGGGTGAAAACAGGAGGAGGGGAAAAAGACGAAATAAATAAAGGACAATTAGAGGAAAAGAATGAGGCAAGTCTTCCTCTAAAAAAAAATAACGTTGCAGTTGCATATTCTTTCTTTATGTGGTCATGTCTCTCTGCTCGCTGAGAGATTCGGTGACAAACATGAGGTCATGTCACCAAAACAGGGGATGTGCATCAGCCTGACCGTCACAATGCAACAGCGAAGCTCGTTTGAATGCACCTAATTTCTCAGCACGACGATACTGGAGCAGAACTCCTACGCTCATTATTTTTGGGGGATGATCAAAAACAGAGATTGCAACAGGAAGACCGGCCGCGAGCCCAGCTGAGGAGAAACCGAGCAGGAAAAGATGTTACTTAGTAAAGACCATGCCTTTAACCCCCTGCTGAGCAGCAGCTACATGGTACATAAATAACCATCATGAATCAGACTGTTTGGTCTCACCCCACCATTTCTCAAACAAGATCCAGTTCCCATTTCGCCACAGTGGTGGCAAGGTTTCAAGGACAAGTTTTTAAAATGCAGAAAAAGAAAACTTTTGTACACATCCAGTGTCTTGTCTTGTTCAAATATATATAAATAAAACAAAATCATTGACTGCTGTGTTTGAAGGGACAGATTGGGTTTTGTTAAAAAAAAGAGTTTGTGGAAACTCAATATTCTACCTACACTGTTAACTTTTTCCATTTCTTCCCCTTTTAAAAACACAGATGAGTTGTTTTTTTGTCATCAGCTGAACAAAAATAAAAAATAAAAACAAGAAACAGATCACAATTGGAATATAGTTCAGACACATACTTAACCATCATCACATTTCCATTAAATTGTTAATTGCATAGAAGACTATGGTTGTTTACAACTGAGAGAATTACAAAAACAACTCAATGTACAAGAAAATTATAAAATATGCTTTTCTAATTTAATTTAAGAGGTGAAATTCACATGTTTAATAAATTCAGTACATGGAAAGTGATCTATATAAAGTGTTTGTTTCTGTTCATTTTGGTGATGACGCCTCACAGCTAATGAAAATTCAAAAATCAGATTTTTGGATTTTTTTATTTTTTTTTAGTGCAGTATGGACTTTTAACACACATGTCTAATGCTATGGCATCTAAAACCATATAGGAGACTTCTGTCCTGACAGCCACTGAGACGGTCCTTATCAAGGGTTAGCAACCAGTCAATGCTAAAGCTGCAGAATGCTGCTTGTAAGAATATTAATGTAAAGATTTGTGGAAGGAAAAAGTGTGTTTTTAAAAAAGGTGTGCAAGTAACAGCTTGAGAGGAGCTGTTTAAGAGTGTGGGTGAGTTTTACAAGGAATAAATTCACTTAGACATTTATAAGCCTAAAATTTTCAGAAAATAGGTCCCGATACTAACTGGGATGGATGTTTCCAGAATTTGGAAAAAGTGACCTTTATCAAAGAAAATGATGTTAGGTGAGCCATCACAGGATCTGATCAACACATGATTTATTCACAAAATCCAAAACAAAAATCAGAACAATTTTTTTAAGCTTTTTCTGTTCAAGAAGAAGGAATCATATGTAGATAAGAGAGGCGAGGAGGAGGACCAAAAACAACTGATACAACTAGAAGACTGTAAAGCCAATGATTTTGACAAAATGAGTAGCAAATTTATCATAAAAATAAAAAACATTGTCTTGAGCTTTGTAGACTTCCTTTTTAAATTAAGAACTGTAGGGTCATATTCCTTCACTACCTCCTGGAACCAGTTTTTGCCTGTTTAGGTCTGAAGAATTTCCCAAACCAGACTTCATCCCCTCAGAAATCTGCCCTGAAGCCATTCATTTTAAACCTTGTATCAAAAATCAGGCCTGTATTCAGTAAAAACTCCTTTGTAAAACTTAAATACATCCCAATGTGTCCAACAACAAAGGCCTCTACCCTTCCTCATTCCCTCTGACACGTAAGTTTAGGATTGTTCAATGGGCCCGCGGGTGGGTTTTCCATTCTCTCCCAGTCCCCCTTTATTTGGCTCCTTCTTTTAGAGCATTAGGGTTTGCAGCCATTGAACTACAACTGCTTCTATAAAAATGGATCAGGATTAAAATGACCCCACACAAAATTAAAAGTTCCCCCAATGTATCTTTTCTTTAAGACATTCCCGGCATCCTTGGGAACGGGATTGTTTCTTGACAAAGTGGTCTCAGCTCAACAATGAGCACCTTTCAGATGCACACAGGGACTGCCTTTAGAACCGCAGAGAGAGACGGATTTCACATATCAATCAAAAGAGAGACGTGGGGCAGGGGGAGTGATACTGGGGGCTCGTTTGGTCAGAGTGGTTCTGGAGAAATGCCAAGCACATTTAAAGGAGATATGCATTTCTCACAAGGATTCATAAGGATAGTCTTCAGATATGCAGGAGGTGAGATGCTACCCTTTAGCCTGAACTAGAAATACTGAGGTAGATGCTGAAAATAAAGAGCTGTGTAAAAACAACAAAGCACTTTGGAGTTTTTGCATGTGAGGTCCTGTTAGTGCAGTTTTTTTTATTTATTTATCAGTGTTTTAGTTTGTGTGTTTGTGTTAGGGTACAGGGTGCAAATGGTCACAGCCACCTACTGGCCCAGCTGTGTGCATAATTGCTGCTAATCGCGTTGAAGATTAATAAAGTGTCAGAGCAGATAATTCACAGCAGCATTCAGCCACCTCAACCCAGAAAACACAAGTCCAAAGGCACTAAAAATAGCAGAATTCAGACAGTCAGTATGTATATGTTGCACACTAACATGAGAGTGCAACAAACATGTATATAGTGTGTCATCCTCCTCATTTTTATTTAATAAGTAATGACATGGTATAATCTGTAGCAGAGGTAGGGATTAAAAGCGTACAGTTTTGGTTTCATTCGTGATCATTAAGTAATAGAATCAGGAGAAAATAGCAGATCTATTAAGAAAATGATTAATGTTAAACCTGCTGAGTTACTGTAAAAATACAAAGTATTGTTTTTGATGGTAACTCACAGTACGAATGGCTACTTTGTAGTGTCTCTTTATAACATGTGCCATCTTAAAGAGATAACAGCAGATTCCATGTTGACTTTTAGTTATTGTAGTAAATGTGTCCCTAATCCTAATACTAACTTTTTACTTGTCATTAACATAGAAAGAACTGTTTCTTTGTTGTGCCTCCTGCTCCGTCTTGTCTAAACCCCAGTCTATCTTTTCTAGATGGCCTATTGGACTGGGCCAGGTTCTGGTTCTGGTGGAGGTTTCTTCTTGCTAAAAGTGAGTTTTTTAAGAAGAAAAAACGTCATGCACACTTAGTATGAGAGCTTGCTGTAGTCAACAGCACAATGCAAGAGATTATCTCTATGTTTTCGTCCAGGAGGAGGGAATGCTGCAGGTCAATGACTCCATGCAATCTGCTGGGTTTCCTTGGACATAAAACCTTTTGATCTACTTTCAGTACTAAGATGAATTTAATGCCCTGATCTAATAACTTGGATTAATATGTATGTGTGATTAAATTGAAATTACATTTTTTTTGTAATGTTCCTTGAGACATTTGTTGTGAATTGGCTATATATAAATAAGCAGAATTGAATTTTTCACTACCATTGAACAACAGTTTACAGAAGTTCAGTCACATATCTCCAGTCAGATGGTGATGATCACATCATCTGATAAAGGATGCTTCTGATTTATTAAATCAAGAACAATGACATGTTCATATTTAGCTTAGCATCGTAATAATGACTAAAGGGATGTTCTTAAGCTGAACACAGTGATAAATTACTTGCAGTCAGTTATAAATTTAATAAACATAAACCCCATCTATTTATTCAGAAATTCAACTATCACATTTACCTACACTTAGAATTCAGTTTTATAATTTATGTCTTATCACAGAACAAGTGATTTTTAGACTTATCAAAAGTTTTGAAACCAAGTTTGGTACATGGCTTCAAGTGAAAAAAATGAAAGAAAAGCTAGGGCAAATCTTAACTCCATGTGATTTGTTTGTACATCTGGGGTTAGATTTAAATATTCTTAGTATATTTATCTGGTATAGGCCATAATTATTGATTCAAACTACAGAATCAACAGAGTGAGCACTTTCTGTTTAACTAGACTGTTCATACTTTAAATACAAGGCCTTATAAAACCAATTGAGTGGTCTAACATCAAAGGAAATCCATATTTATTTCAAATGTTCACAGCAAATTTCTGAAATTAAAGAAAATATTTTTGAAAGACCTGAAATAAAGTGTAGAAGCATTTCCTGTACTGATTGTCTGGGTGACGGGACGTCAGCACCAGCCCACATTTCTTCAGTGTACTCTGAGTTACATCATTTCTCTTGGCCCAGACCTTTAGTCTGAAATTAAAGTAGATCTCAGTATGACTGGGAAAAAAAAAAAGTATTTGTATTCATGTCGTGTGTGAGCTATTTTTAAATAGGGGTGCTGTGAAAGTGTGGAATTGGGGACAAGGCAGCCTTGCACCGGGCCGTGACACAGACTTATGTTAAACCTAATTAGATCATGATAATAGCTTTAGGGCCCCAGTGATCAATGCTAGAGGTCTGTGGAGATGAACTTTCCTTAAGTTTCAAGCCATGCGTCGCTTGTTTCCACACATACACACACGCAGACACACAAACCGGCAGATTTCCACGTTTCAAATTCTTCAGGGAACATTACAGTGACTTAACCTAACTACTACTTTACCCAGTTAAATTTAATAATTGATATTATTTGCAGTTTTTATCTTCAATAGAGAGTATGGCAGTAGGGGGATGGCTTTATTCGTTTCACGTTTGCATGTCATCAACTGAAAGGTCTTCATAGGAAGCATTAGATTTAAGTCCGGAAACCACTAAGGGGCTACTTTAGAGTTTCTTGCTGACAGAAATCCATGAATTCTCCAAGCCTCTCCCGTTTTGGAGTGCACCCCTAATGTGTCCAATTCACAAAAAGACACCCGCTGATTGTGAGCTGCATTTCCATCAGCAATGTTATAGAGGAGTCTAGTTTACAGCTTACAGACTCTTTAGATCACTTCCACCGAAGTCTAAGAGGATTTTTTTATGCTTCCATTACTAACTAATGTAATTTGGGTAATGTAATAATTTAACATGTCTGGGTCTGCTTACATGCGCGGGAGCTAGCTTGTATTGCATGTGATTAGTCTTGATATCGGATGCCGTGGGATTCCCTGCACATACAGTATCGGCTAAAGTTTTCTCCAGTTGTTAAATCGGAAGTTGTCTGAGAACTTCTCCCTTCCCAGCACGGGGAGGGTTGCTTTCAAGAGTCAAAACTGTAAAATGAAGGATGCCGGCTGATCAACTAATGGTGGTTGACGCTGGTATTGTGTTTGCATTTTACACACTGTAATTACCTTGAGACAAGCTCTAGTTTAGAACCAACACTCTTGAACTGCTGAAAACTCACCCACCCATTTAATTTCCTAACTGTCAACGGCTACGAACTGGTATGCCTTTACTGAAGCCTCCTATAATCAGTCAGTGCTACGAAGAAACTTTTAAATTATCTTTGAACAGATGAAGGTCTGGAGAAAATGACATGATAGCGCCTTGTCTTTTTGGGTTTACAACACTACGCAAATGTTGGTTATGGAGATAGTAGCATTTTGCTTTTTTTCTTCTTGGTTCAAATGATATATCTGAAATACTTTATAGAAAAAAGAACTAGTATTGTACTTTAAAAGTAATACTGAATTGAAAAACTTCTAGTTTGATCTAACATTGGCAATAAGTTGGCAAAGGGAGCTAACTAGTTAGTGGAAGGCATTTTTAATTTTTTCAGTGGCGGTATTATGGGGGTAGCCACATCATGGAGGGACTGGTGAACGTCTAAAAATAAATGTCATCATGAGGAGAGAACATTATATCTAAGTATTTAAAAAAAACACCTGAAGACATTGAACAGCAGGGTAAAACTTAAGCACAAATGTGTCTCCCAAATGGACAATCACCCTACCATTTTGCCAAATTAGTTACAAACTGACTCAAGAACTAATGTTTTGGAGTCCTGATGTCTGTCCCATAAAAGGCAAAGGGCCGAGTTGAAAATGCATTTCAGCAACACCAGTTACACCAGTTCTGTTGGAAGGAATGGGACAAAATCCCATCAAAGTATTGTGCATTGAAGTTTGTGGATGGATACCCAAAATGTCTCATCCAAGGCAAACGATTTAAAAAGAAATTTTGAAAAATATTAAGAAAATGTTTTAAACTTATTTTTGAAGAACATAATAATAAAGCATTCTTTTTCATTCATGTATTTAACCAATAAAAATCATTTTGTTAACCTTAGTTAACTTAAAACAGGGAATTTTTTAGTTTAAGTGAGAAAAAAGAATATAGATACAGAGTATGTAAGTATCTCATTTCAAATGTACTGTGAATATTGCTGGTCATAAATTTTCAACTGAACCTTTTAACCTCCAAACCTCAGATGGATGTGAACTTCAGTGGGCTGAATAAGTCACGACTCAGAACCAGAGTTCAGAACCAGCCAGCTGGGCTGTTTCAAGCTTTACTCTACATTGTTGTTAGCATGTCGCCTTCTGGTTCTCTGGTTTTAACCCCGTGTGCACATGGATGTAGCTGCAGTGTTTACATGCATCTCCAAACTGCCTCAACACAACTGATTTAAAACATACTAAGGTCTACCTTCCAAAAGAGGCCTGGATTAATAAGCTGTTATTGCTCTGTCAGTCGGTTTCGTCGGCACATTCCAGTATGACGTTCCTCACAGTTGGCTGTCTAGCACTAAGGTGTTGACTGGGTTTCCAGAAACATTTTTTTTTTATGTGTTGAAATACAACATTGTCTATTACTTGTGGTAAATGCTGTAATTCTTAGATTAAAAACAGGGGACAAGATAAACAGAGTTATTGTGAATGGCTAGTCCAGGTCTACCAGCGTCTATTTGATGTTAAGACGAGTTGCAGGGATGAAGGAGTAATGTGATTTAAGACACAAACCGCCTGAGAGGAAGAAAAAAAAAAAGAGGGCCTCCCTTGGCTTGTTGCTGAACAGCGTAGTGTTAAGCTTTCCAAGGCGACATCTATCTCTCGTCACCACCTTGAGGGCATCTTTTAACCAGAGGAATTTAGCCATTACGTGGCATTAACCTCATTAGAAAACACTCTTTAGCTGCTCCAAGATAAAATTGATTTACTGCTGCCATTTCCACCACTGCTCTCGATCAATGGTTAAACTATCCCTTTTATGGCCCCGTGCACACTCTCTCTGCTCTTTTCTACAGTTTTCTTTAACTGCGCTTTAATCTCATTTCTGCCTCTACTCCCTGTCCTTGTGCCAGGTGTATAAGTCGCGGAGCGCTGAGGAGCTCCCCAGGACTCATTCAGGAGGGGATGAGACTGACAGAATAACCGGGAGACTCCTTGAACCAGCGGAGTACAATGTTGCAGTTGAGGCATTCTTCAAATGCAGGAATTCCAGCCAGTCAGGCAGATTTTTGTGCTTTGTTGTACTTTATATCTGTTCAAAGATTGCACAATTTTTCCCACGTCGTCGTAAGAAAATGTTAAGGTCATGGGAGCTACAAGGTTAGCAACAATGTTTTGGCGGAATGGCTTTAGGAATGCCATGTCAAATCGTCACTGTACAACAGATGGTTTTAGATGCATTTGCATGTCATGTGCATCTAGCCGCAGGAGAAAATCCACAGTTGCATGTCTGTGTGGCCAAATGCATGCCCGGCTCTGACAGCTTGGCTTTATGTGGACATTTAAGCAAATCACGCAACGCTATACTTCTTTGATAAATCAATATCACTAGCATTTCTTCCTTCCCTCCCTCCTTTGTGTAGAAGCTCCTATCTCATCTCTCCCTGTCTGGGAGAATTGATCTGCACAGATGGAATGATACCAGCCAACAGATAGAGTGATACTCTCTGCTCCGTCCCCCCCCCATGCCCTTCTTTCACCACACTTTTGACACATAAATAAAATATGTGACCTTTTTTGTTTCAATTCGCTGCGGTGTTAGTTCTGAGAAAGGGAACTGGGCGCGTGGGACTCTCGCACGGTTAGACGAGAGGGAGAGCGAAGTCGGCTGGTTGCCATCACTCACAGTTCACAGGCACCGTACAAAATCCTCCTGAACTCTCCAACATATGCTTTTCTCACAGTGATGCAGTTGGAATCTGAAGAATGGCGTAAGAAAAATTAGGGAGGTTTTAAATTATTCACGCATTTCTTTTTTTGTCATAATGTCTAAATTTACAACCGCACACAGCCTCGTGCCCGGGCACATGTATCTATCATTACACCCAAACTGTGGGAAAAAAAGTGTAACTGGGATAGTCAGATGTGAAAAGAACCATCATCTCAATCAACCAAAATAACATACGAGACCTTGCTATTAACAGACGAACGCAACATGTTCATCCGCACCTTGGCTAGATATTCCCAGTGCTCTGTCAAAGGCAATTCCACAGCTCCACAAGAAATAGCTGCTGGGTGAACTAACCTTGCATCCTGGGAAAGTACCGGAGCCTGGAGGCGCGGGCCTGCAGGGGGTTCCACTTTGCTCCGGCAGACGGGTAACCGTGTCAGGATGTTAAAGGTTCCATCTGCCACAATCCTCTCTCTTTCTACTTTTCTGGACTCCCATCTTTAACTTAGCTCGCGTCAAACAGATGTGCATATCAGCATTACGTTCAGTGCACAGCAGTGAAAGGCACTGCTTGTGTACGCTTAAACACAAACAAACTACTACATTGGAGGACTAATGAGATTAAACAGGAATTATCTGTAGATATGCTCATGAGGTCCGTCTGTATGTCCACTTAAAGCTGAGTGTGGGTGTGTGTGTGCTTTGTCTGTGTGATGAATATGTAATACAATTAGCCTCTGCCCCATTGTAACCGTCACCCCTTTCCTACCCCCCCCACACTGTGTGTGGGGGGGGTAGGAGAGGGGTGACGGGTAGGAGAGGGGAGAGAGGGGGGTACTTTACCATAGTGTATGGTAAAGTGAGTAACCAACATTGTAACTTCTCCTCTCCTCATCATTCTGCGTTCTGTTCATTGTCTGTCGTCTTTCCTTCCTGTTTCCCGCACTTAAAATTCCTCCATTCATGTGAACAATAATAATAACAAATATTCAAGTTAGCTCAAATCCCCCCCACCATACACACACACGCACACCCACACACATTTTTCTCTCTTCCACTTCCTCCCTTTCTCTTCCCTCAAAGCCCTGAGTCACCTCAGACAGTCACCTCAGACGTTGGGAGGGGGTTGTTCCTCAGACAGAGTACTTAGCCCGGTTAAGCCCGCTACAGCTACAGCTTCAGCTTCAGCTCCGCTCTAGTCGCCACTGCACAGAGAGCCCTGAAAGAGAGAGAGAGAGAGAGAGAGAGAGAGAGAGAGAGACAGAGAGAGAGAGAGAAGGAGAGAACGAGGGGAGTGCTGAGTTCATCATCATTGTCGCCGTTTCTTTCAACACACACAGCATACAGTTTGTAGGACCCTCCTCATCTGGAAGGGCTTTCCCTTCCCCAGAAAAAAACCTTGTGGTTTTCAGTGTTTCATACATTCTGTTCCTTGTTTTAATGCAAAATATAATACTATATGAGGTGACATAACTCCATGAGCATGTTCAAATCTTAAACTGCTTTTACTACGGCACTGTTTATTTGAACATTTAGTGTCTGTTCATTGTACATTTTCAAAGTGTGACTGACTGCATGGGGTTAGGGTTCCAAATAACGGATATTTTCAAAAAAGAATGAGCAAAATAAAAATCATAATGCAGACCAGCTGTAAATTGTGGTAGTGAAATCAATATTAAAATGAAAGACATTCTCTTTATTCGTCTTTATGTTCTCCCTTATTTCTTTAAAAACTCTGCAATGAGGCAAAATGCATCTTGTTTTTTGGGGGGGTTTTTTGTTTTTTTACCAGAGTGGAATGTCATTGGCTAAATAGTTATATCCACTTTATCTGCCTGTCTTCTCCATTTAAGGGTCGCTTACCCTTCTACACATCTGATATCGAAGCTTAATTTAATCATCAACTAGAAAATGTCCATCAGTTGGAAAACTCCCCAATATCACCAACTTTAACATACTATAAATGACACATAACACATAATGACACACAAAGGAATAAATACACACACTACTCAAATGTTGCAGCATTGTTCCACTAACAGCTCAGTTTAGAGCTACAGTATGCAGACGCTCTATCTGCACGTAAGAAGATTCATTCACTTCAGGAAACAGATCCTCGAATATGATTCAACTGAAGTTTTTTTAGAGTAATATTTAATCACAGAACAAGAACAGTATTGTGACATCACAGTCTGACAGTATGGATTGTACATCTTTGATACCAATAAAAACCCACTAAGTTCAAAACGGTTCCATCACTGGTGACTTGATATTCTTCAAAATCCTATAAGGCCTCTGTCCACATATAGACACATATCAAAACTGATAGTTTTTTTTTTTTGTTTGTTTGTTTTTTTTCTGCTGTTTTTGCTTTTTTTTGTTCAAATGCAGAGTATTTGGTGGGCAAAAAAATAAATAAATAAATAAAAAGATTTATTAGAACACTTTCCAGAGTGAAGGATTTTAAAATCAGTTTGAAGTGTATCCATATGGACTGGAAATACAGAATTTTTTAGAAATGGTAAAGTAGAAGCCAGTTTTCAGCACGCCTATTACCGCTTTCCGCCCTAAAAACCAATAAGCATGGTGTGATTGAATGAGTTTTCCATGCTCGTCTCCCTTTGCTCAGACTCCTTTTCCATTAATTTCAACCAGAAGCTGGAAAGCTAATGACTGAGTAAAAAAATACAAAAAACAACTAAATATTCTCAATGAAAACAAAACTGCAAATGTTTCGGGAAAATCTTTCACCTTTACGTTAATTGGATTTCGATAATGTGGATTTCTTTTTATCTTGATTTCAATGGGATGTCAACTCCTACCAGCACAACATCGGTCTTAAAATTTTTGTTTTTAGTCCCATGGATGAAGATGTGGATCTATAAGCAGATTTATTCAGAAGTTATGCAAAGATTGCTATGTTATGCAAAAAAAAAAGTGATGTATGCACCTGAATTTGTACTTTATGAAAATATTTTAGATTTTTATAAATCAAAAAGATTTATGAAAATGTGAAAAGTATATGTCATGAATAGATTAAGTGTTTCTGAAATTAAAATATAGTAAAGGAATAAATTTTATACAAAATGTAGTGGTGGGACATGACTAACATATCATGTTTGCATTTTATTCATACAAGCAAATTCAAATAAATTTAGTCTTATGATTGAGTCTACGACTGGACACATGAACTTAAGTCACGTCAGATGCAGACTTACCACCTGAAGGCCTTGTACTGGTCTGCTATCATAGCTAAAGTTAGCTAATGTTAGCGCCTGAGCTTTTTCTTAGTCTTAGGAGAACATTACTGCCACCTACAGGCTGCTGAATGTGCATCAACGTTACCGATGTGCCCACATGTTAGGGAAGTGAGAAGCGTATGATTGAATGCTGGAATTTTTATAAGACAAAAAAATTCTTAAATTTGTTTCTTTTTTCTTAATAGAAACGTTAAGACTATAACTAGCATCTCAGTAAACATTCACTTATACTAATTCAGCTGTTTGTAACCACATTTTAACGCTCCTGTTGATAGATTCTTCAAACTTTTCCACGCGCTGCTTCAAGACATTTTCCTTCCCACAACCATGAAACAATAATGGCTGTGGGATTCCACCGAATACTGTATTCTGTCAAGTTTACCTTACAAGCGAACTTCTTGTATTTATGCAGTAAGTTGTTTTAAAAATTTAGCCCCCCACACACATTAAAGAATCTAAGGGAAAAATGCGGCTTCTGCATAGATCTGCAGATACATATTTCAGGCAGTAGATATCCAGGTCATTAAGCAACATTTTGACACCTCCGTTATTTACTACCCCAAGTGGTTTCCTACCTCGTTTAATCAGACTTCACTTCACCTAAACCTGCTGACTCAGAGAGACGCTTCTTTCTTTCAGCTCTTTCTGTGTTTGTCTCCTCAGCTTCATCCACTTTTCTCCTTTCTCACTTTGTTTACCTGCTCTTATGTGATTTTTTTGGTTGTTTTTTTATTCTTTTTTGCATCCACTTCTGCAGCATCTGGGTTCAGTGGGACAGAGACACACTGGTCAGCTGGATCACTCTGATCCCGACAGGGACGGGTTTCGTCTAGTTTAAAGAGCAACTATTTTCACACACTTAAAAAAAAGACAAAAGTAACTTAAAAGTTGGTTTTCAGTAAGATATATGAGATTGTTTTAAGTCAGTAATTCTTCAATATGCACTACAAATCAGGAACAAAGTTCCAGAAAACATCAAAACAGCTGAAACACTGATTTCCATTAAATTAAAACTAAAATCCACCTGTTTAGAATGACCTTTGAACTCTAATAAATGGAACACTGACAAACATATTTGATGAGTATTGGTGATTTTAACAATGCCACTCAACAAAATGCAATGCATATTACTGGTTTCAAAATTGTTGACGGTATAATGTGTTTATGATGTTTTTATGTTTTCACAGTGTCAAACTCTTTGAACTGTCATGCTGCTGAATGTGCTATGTAAATAAACTAGATTGACAGATTGAATATAGATTGAAAAGTACTAGTTCCACTGGCAGATTGTCTCACTTATAGCAATACAGTTTTCATGTTTTAAGTGAAAAACTACCAGTGGAACTAGCATTTGTGTATCAATATCAACAGTTACTAAAGTCAAAATAAGCTTCTTTTTTTTATCTTGTTGAAAAAATATATTTTAAGTTGTTTTCATTTTGTCTAGTTTCTATATTTGCACTAGAAACTAGACAAAAATACTTGGTAAGATTTTGTATTTTTGCAAATGAGTTTCAAAGAGAAGTATCTTTATCACTAACTGCACACAGTAAATGCATTTAATCATTTTTTTCCTAATTTATTGATATTTATTTATGCTCTCTCACTGGAAAACCAGTAACAGACTTTAGAGCTCTTCAAACTTTTTGTTATCGTAATGAATTAAAATTATCTCCATGATAAGAAATTCTTCACAATAACCGATGTGCTAAATGCCCACCCGTAGTCTGGAACAGTGGTGAAACGATCCTGTGAGCAGGACCTGTTATCACAGCGGTCAGGTGAGTGTTTTTCATCTTCTCCATCTCCATCTCCTCCTCTATTGGAGAGTGATATATTAAACAGCCAAAGTGCAGTACAATGTTGTTGTGTTTTTTTTTGTGTTTTTTTTTTTTGCCTCAAAAGAGGTTTACCTTCGATTTTCTCTGCTGGGAAGAGCTCACATGAGGCAGTGGGGGTGCGGCGAGGGGATGATGGGTGAAGGAGAGCAAGAAGCCGCTCAGTAGAAGTTGTCTTTAAAGGAAGGATCTCAGTTGGGATGATTCAAATGAAGAAAAATGTGGGGAAAGGGGGCAGATAGAAGGGGAGAAAGCGACGATGTGAAGTGCTGACAGCTGTGTTTGGTGCAGTTGGATTGCGGGGTCAAGAACACATGCACACTCACGTACATAGGCAAACAAACGTTCACATATCTGAGCGCAGCCTCGCCCTGTGAAACTTGTGATGTTCTTTCAGGCAGCAGCTAGCCACGAGAGGAAAAATAAAATCACAAAAGGTTTACAAAAGCTACCCCATCCTTATACACATTTGTCCTCCACACACATTTACCCTTATGTCCTCACACACAGACACACACGCCTACACACACACACACACACACACACACACACACACACACACACGCACACACACACACACACACACACACACACACACACACACACACACACACACACACACACACACACACACACACTCACACACACACACACACACACACACACACACACACACACACACACACACACACACACAGGGAGAAGTCATGAGGAAATGAATGCCCATGTTTTGTGGGACCACCTGTTCATCCTGGATACAAGTCTGAGAACCCAGTAAGGGTTAACCCTTCATGTGCGCCAGAGCCAGGACTGTGTGCGTGTGTGGGGGTGTTTATGTATGTGTGTGAAATCCAGGTATTACTTGTACCGTCAGGGACATGAATTTGGGTGAGCATGTGTGTGAGCGGGTGTCTGCTCTGGCGCTGCCCCATCTACAGCGTGCCCCCATGAGTGGCAGACTGGCTCAGGCTGTCCGGCTGGGACGGAACAGACCCCACTGCTGGACCACCTCCCAAGCGACAAACACACACACTCACACACACACGCATAATCCGACAGTCTTTCTAGGGAGACAGCGTCTTCCCTCTGCTTCGGGTGCTTTTCCAAAAAGAAGGGAGGAAGAATGTGAAAACAAAAAAGAGGATTTAGAGTTTAATAAAAAAAATCAAAAACTCCAACAATCAGCCAAATGTTCACCTGCTAATGCGTCCATTCCACACTGTCTCCAATTTAAACTGCAGAGTTCTAACACATTTTTTTTCATAATTAAATATTTTTCTAGACTTCAATTTCCTGACATGTTTGGATTGATTTTTATCTCATTAAACACAAATATTTGTGATAAATTTGCTCATTAGGCAGTATGTTTTAAAAGTCACCTGCAAACACAATATTTTTTAAAAATTCAATGGATGCAGAAATATGATCTAAAATGCAACAGGGGGCAGCGGTTGAAAAAAATTGACACCTGTTTTCAGAAAGTGTTCAAGGTCTAAAAATCTGATTGGTTTCACAGAGAGCAATTCAAAAACCAATACAGCTATGCCAAGACTGTTAAAGCTAACACTTGTAGTGTTGATTATGTTCATCTCTAATATTTAATCTATGTGATAAAACTCAGTCTCTCATTTTTTCCTCAGATCGTTTAGTAGCACAAAGAAAGAAGCGTGTTTTTCTTACGCTTACTTTCCTACTTATCCAGATAGGAGAATAATAGATGAACTATACATTTACCGAACACTCAAAATTAAATAGAAAGTGTATTAAAGATTTTTTTTCTTATATTTAAACATTTCTGAGAGCAAAAAACATCATCCACAAATCTTCAACACACTAACTGTTTTAAGACAGTAAGCTAATTACGAAATTTAGCAGTGGCAAATAATAAAAGAAGAATATAAATGTTTCAATAATTTTTCCCAAAATAATTTTAAAGTAACTGAGCTGGAAATTGCTTAGCATGCTACATATGCTTTCATTTTGGATTTTTTAGATATAGCTCATTCAAAACCAGTGTGATGTTTGGGGAAGTCCATTAAAACATCACAGCCTTCAAGATATTGAGATGAGGCCCTTAGTGGACAGAAATTAAAACTAGGTATTTTTATTACAATTAATTTTGTGAAATGAAAATTCTCTTCAAAACATGTTAGCTAGATTTGGGGTAAAATAAGCTTGATTCTATTCTCTGACATTTGAGTAGTTTCATGTAAAAAAATTTAAAAAAAAGTCAATTAAAAAAGTTTTATAAAGTCACTATTGTGTTTTTTCTGTGGGTTTACCCTGACAAAATGAAGCTGAATGCTATTGTCTGAATCTTATCTGAATGCAACATTTCCAGTTGTCAATCTAAAAGCAACAGTCAGCTCATCTTAAAAGGTTAAGCTGCTCTGAAGAACGCTGTTTGAATCAAAGAATGAGATATTAACCCATTTAA
This sequence comes from Alfaro cultratus, assembly GCA_903066825.1. NCBI lineage: Eukaryota > Metazoa > Chordata > Actinopteri > Cyprinodontiformes > Poeciliidae > Alfaro > Alfaro cultratus. Next base: position 9,332 of record CAEFZX010022648.1, on the reverse strand, counting down.
TTAAAGCTTGTAGGGGTGCGATAGCAGCCAGATATTTCTTCTTTAATTGGCAACATTCTGGCAAGGCGCTTTCCAGTTGCTGTTAGCATGTTAGCTTCGGGTAAGTGTTTTCTTTTCCACAGCTCAGTGCAACTCGGCTCTGCTTTCCACGGTTCTAAATGTTTTCCATCATAATGGTCAGGTGATACCAGGTCATTTTTAAAACTTAGGTTTCAAGATTGGAGCTGAAAATGCAACGTCAGAAAACTGTCAGGCCCTGTTTTTGACAGAAGTGCGACTCCCTTACAATAATCCAACCAGTCACAACAGAGACTGAGCGTATTGGAGTTTTTAAGAATAGTAGAATTCTCAACATTGCTTCCATTTCCTTTATTGTGGCATTATGTTGGGTTTGTGTCACATACAAATCATAATGTAATGCTACTTTTCAGACTCTAGGACCACCACACCCACTGGAGCTGTTCATCAGTTAGAATGGAAAACCATGCAAGCTGTTGAGCCATGCTGCTAGGTGCTGATGGAAAATGGCCATGACTTTGACATCCAATAGAATATTTAATAGTCTTACTCTGAGTGAAATGGTTAGCTATTTCTGGACTAGCCCTTGTTGTTGACTTGGAAATACCAGAAGCACAGACGAGGTTTCCATCAGTTTTGAATTGTCTTCAGCCGTTTCTCCACCAATCTTTGTTTATGTGCATTCTGAAGTATTGCGTCAAAAAAAGTTAATGGAAATAGCAACCTTTTCCATCAAGTGTTTTTCTGATCATGTGAGCTGGTTTTTGACCTTTCCGGAAAAAAAAAATTATGTGCAATAAGTTAGATAACAAAACACATTTGCTGGATAAGTTTATGCTATTTTGCAACCTCTACTTCCTGTTTATTACAACCATATGCAGCATTAACATCTGACAGAATTATGCTTTGCATAGTCTGATTGATTCCCTCCAAATCAGTTTTACTGTTTTCTGTTTTGCGACATTTCTAAATTTTACTCAAGATTTGCTTAGACAGAAAGACAGAAACAGAGCTTTTTGTGGCAACATTTCAAGTCCTGGCAGTAAAAAAGAAAAAGTAAAAAAATGCTTCAGAGCCATAAGGTCTTACAGTTTGGATTCAATTTGGTGATCTCAAGATTAAAATCTAAAACCACTGAACAAACCTTAACTTTTTCTGTAAACCGTTATTCAGATGAAGAAAAAATGTCATTCCAATGCTTTTGGGAATTAGGACCACCTTAGCTACATAAAGACACATCAAAACCTGGCCCTCCAGATCTATCACTCCTTAAATCTAAACAAAAAAAGAGGTGGGGAGGGGTTCTTGGCAAAAATCTTGACAAAAGTAATATGTACTTCTGGCCTGATGGTGTTGGGATCCTCAGTAGTGTGTCACTCATAAACCCATACAGGAGCTACGAGTGTGAGCGACACACACCCAGTTCTGACCTGCTGACACACTCCCACACACATATTTGCATCCACACAAACCACTTTGGATCATGAATCTCATCATTCTCATAAGTGTCTGAAAACATGCAAGTGCCATTACTAACCCACCACCCCCCTCCACCCCACCCCCAACAAATAATCACCTAGAAGGAGGAAACAAGAACGACGAGAGAGAGAAAAAAAAGCAATCTTGCCTTTCAAACGAAAAGGGGAAAATGTTTTAAGGGGCAATGAATTTTGTGGAGCTGAATAGGATGTTGGTACATGTTTTACTAAAGGAAATATAATGGCAGACTATTATTAGATCACATTAATCACGAGTGTGCCAAAGGCAGTGACAGCCGTGCTGAAAAGGATTGAAAACGCTGGTAATGGATATAAATTACCCATTGTGTGATAAAAGGATTTTTTCTTCGCTAAGAAGGTAAAAAGGAATAAAACACTAAGAGAGCCACTAAACGCTGCTGTGTGTACATATTTATGTGTGTGTGTGAGTGTGAGTGTCCTGCCGCTCGTGTGTGTGCGTGTGTGTGAGCAACATGTAATAACACAGGGTTATCAGTGAGGATTAAAATTTTTAAGGGAATCAGATAGTGACAGTGAGGCCTCGCATTAAAGCCACCAGTGACAGAATGGAAGTGAGGATTAAAAACAGATTAAACTGGTTTGTAGTGATGGAGATGAAAGGAAGGAGGACAAGAAAGAGGGGTGAGAGGAGAGAGAGATAGAGAGAGAGGGAGCTTTGACAGAGGTCTGTCAGGCTTTTGGCATGGTGATAATGAGTCACATCTTCCATGCACTGTTATTTATTGCTGCCTTGGCTCACAAACAAAAGATCAATAATTTTGAGCAAATCTAATGTTGTCCTCGATGCTAATGCGCTCGTCCATCACATCTGCCATCTTCACCAAGGAGATGGACTGATTCCCTGTTTATTTGGAGATCAAATGCAATCAGATCACATGTCTCTAATAACAGAGAGGAAGCAGTCTCCAGTGAACACGCAAGGCGCCTCGTATCGCCGTCCACGCGTGCGCTTATACATCCGAGTGTCACGGACGCGCAAATGATTATGTATGGCGAGAGAGGCCAACGGGTTGCCACGCCACTTTTTGGCATCAATCTTCATTTCTACCTCAGACTTTGCCGGTGAAAGATGAAGCGTGTCAGCGGCCTGTCCCCCGACAACACAGGAGGCGCATGAGCATCCGTCAAAAGCGGCGCGGCCGATGCTCACCGGTTAGCCCTGCAGCACAGAGAGAGATAAGAAGACAGCAGATCCTTCACTGACAACTAGCCCTGGGTGAGACACTTTCCAGCCACCTGAACTCAATCAGGCCCCAGCGGAGGCAAGCGTTTGGTTGTTTCATTTCATCTCCATCCCCTCGCTCACTCAAGGTGCGTTTGATTCATCTCACAGAGCCGCGTGCATGAACACAAATCGCATTTGGAATCCAGAGTCCCTTCTGCTTTTGTTAGCTACTCGTTTTTGATTCTGCTCAACCAATTTAGCTAAAGATCCCAGCACACTCTGATAGTACCTCTTCAGTCCGACTCTTTGTGTGTCATTTGGACCAACTCGGCTGCTCACTGCGTGCACCGATTCATTCGGGACCGTCTCAGTTCCTCTTGGCACGTCGAAAACACCCCCGCCCCGCGACAATATGTAGAGCTACGATGCTAAGGTCCGTGGCAGGTGGATACACTAAGCTTCTTCTCCTACTCCCTGGGTGAGGTGTGAGGAGCAAAACAATGACAGACAAAGGTCACCAAGCCCACAACTCCTCACCCGCTGAGGGGCTGACCTGCCAAACGCACCCCTGAGGCCCGGGGCAAAAAAGCAAGATTACAAAAAAAAAAAAAGCTTTTCAGCAAATAAAGACCTAGAAAGAGAACAAAAATATATAGAAACAGAAAAGGAAACTATCCAAGTTTTACTACATTCAATTGAAACCTGTATAGAATTAATATTAAGAGGAATTTTCTTTAATTCTCTTACAAAAGCAAAAAGATTTTCATGGAGGCATAGAAGAGCACAATGGGAGTTATCGTTCTTCACACTGTAAAAACACAAAATCTTACCAAGTATTTTTGATCTAGTTTCTAGTGCAAATATCTTTGTACACTTGAAATAAGGCAAACTAACTCAGAAGTGACTTTTCAGTAAGAAATAGGAGTTTGCTTAATGTCAATAATTCCTTAATATTGATGACAAAGTTCTAGTTCCACTGGGAGATTATTTCATACCAGCTGATTTAACCTGGTTATCTGGAGTGTAAATAAGCAGGTTTGTTGTTTTGGGGGTAAAATGTCACTTAGATGAAGTGAATCAAAAGATTAATGGAAAACAAAAACAGTCATTAGACGCAGTGTTACAGTCATGGTGTGTTTTGGTTGCACTCATTTGCGTCCAGCTGGATTCTAGTGTTTGATGTGTTTTCTAAATCCACTCTCATTACCTTCAAACTCGTTACTTTCCTCCGACAACTTTCTCCAAAGTTACACATTTTATTGAAAATGTATTCAATTTACTTTCCTACTTTCAATAAATTAATAATTCCACTAATTTTAGTGAATTATCAGTAAAAAAAAAAATAAAAAATCCTCTTCAAATTTAAGATGGGCAGGAAGAGAATAAATGATATATCCTGACAACCATTCTACAGAATTTTCCACAGATTGCACTCTTATATAAAAAAAAATCAACCGCAAGCAATATCATCAACTTTACATAATATAATCAGTTAGTTATAGAGCTCCTTATATTGAATCACCTAGTAAAAATATTTCACATCATTATGCAGATCATTCCATAGTTTACCTCAGGTAGAGCATCAAACATCTCACTTAATGTAGTTCCTCCAGCCCTCTGTCATCACACTGATCTTAATGCAAAAACAAAAAGTTAAAATGCTCCTACTGTGATAAGCTTTGTCACCATGGTTTTGGGATTTTTAATCAGACAATACTCTTAATGTTATGTTAATGTAATTTGTCTGGTTTTCACTAGGTACCTTTTTCCTGGAAAGTGTGAGGGAAGACAGTGCTTCATGCAGCAGGTCAGGACCTTGGCAGGTGGAGTAATAAACCCCTAACATAAGGCTGTGACCAGGGAGGCACACCATGACCCATGGCGACCCAAGGCACCTCCCAGCTGCACCTAATTCTCTCCCTCACTGTGCCTTTCTTTCCCACTGTTGGCATACCCAGACACCTACAAGCATGGCAGACTTCCTCCATGTTCAGAGCGGTGTAAGGGCACAGCGAAAGGTCAAGGTTCTTGGAAGCTATACAAGAACAAACAACAGTGAGCTGTTGTCCACAATTCCTTGGATTTTTTTCTTCTTTTTTACAATAAAGAGTTCTACCGTAGAAATGCAAATACTTCTCCTCGTCTTGAAGCGATTCCACTAAGGAGCCTTTTTTTCCACGAATAAAAAAGGCGAGTGGGCCATCGAATGGTGACAGCAGCCATTAGTAACAGTCCTAAAATTATTTGTTCTTCTCTTACAACATTTGCTTACATGACGTAGTTATAGTAAAAATGCTAATGAACGGAAGAATATGCAGCGTCAGTGACAGCCATACACACCCGTGGGTTTATGACAGGGTGATGCTGGTTGGTAAAAACCTTCAAGATGTCACTGATTCAGCCAAAGTCACAGTGTTGAACACAGAGTTAGTCAGACAGCTCTGATCTGTTGCACAAAGTGTAGAAGACCTGAGGAACCAGCAACTTCACTAACGGCAGTTCTTAAAAGAGGCCAATCAAAATAACTAAGATATTTCACCTTAAATCTCCTAAAATATATTTAAATCATTTGTTGTATTATCTGGAACAATCAATCAATCATTTACAACACTTTGAACAACTTGGGTTTTTAAAGTGACTCTTAAGGGAGATATTTTTAAACCTCATTTCTTTGTTTGTGGTGCCTAGAAATCCCTTATTCTAAAAAAATATATATATGCCAAAGCAACAAAAAGCACCAAATTATCTGTTGGAAGGTGGGTTACACAGAGCTACGGACTCTTGATACGATGTGTTTTTGACAAACAAGTTTAGTATGACAATAATTACACAGGATATGCTTTTTCCAGTACACTACAGTGAAGTCATACCAAACTTTATTGGATAAGCAGCAACCAGTTAAGGAGAGTAGGTGGAGACCTTTTAAAAAAATCTAACCCGGTGGTTTAGGAAAGGTGACCACTATGGGAAATAAAAAATTTCTTCCCAAGTCCAGAAATTCAGATTTTCTAAACACACAGGAATCCGACTGGACTGCAGGGCCAAACTCATCGGATCATGGACAGTCAGTGTGGCTCCATCAGTCGGCTTGTAAGCAGACACTTAAAACAACAGAGAAAAGCAACAAAAAAAAAAAAAGAAAAGAAAGAGAAAAAAAAAGTGACTCGCCTAAGTTGTCTTGTACTGCAAGACACATAAAAGGCAGCAGCATTTTGGGCTGAGGAAACACGTGGAGACAAAGCATCAACACACCACTGGTGTCATCCACTTCAGACTGACAGCAGCCAGCGTTGCCTATCAGTGCATCCGTATCTTAGTGAACCGACAGCTCAAACGAAGCAGTCTGGGGGTGAGACGAGACTGACACTGCAACAGAGGCTTTCCGTTCCCGCTGCTTTTCATAGCCTGAGTATTGCCCTCGGGATCCCACCGCACTTAAGAATCATGTCAAAGCTTTTAACAGTGCGTGACGTCTCCCTCAGCCACCGCTGTCATGTTCCCTCTGCTACTCACTTACACCCCCAGCGTATCCTCCTTCTCTTCCCCAAGCCTCTCTTGACTTGAACAAGAGACTTTCTCCCTGAACTTTTTAAGTTGTCATTTTTTTAAGCACACATATCAAAGCTGAGAGTAAAGAGGGAGTTTGGGGGGAGGCAGATGTTTCTCTTATGCCTTTTTTTCCGCTTTACTACAATAAAACTGTGGAAAAGAGAACAGAGCAGGAAAACATTGGCAGAGATCTTTGTGTAATCCACATCCTTTCTCCACTTTCAACGACTAGCAGTACATCATTTGTATTGATGCAATATTAAATTTCAATATTGCATGTCAAAAGGTACAAAATGATAGATCATAGCCCAGCTAAATGAATTATTAAAGGCCTAAGTTGGCTATGCTATCGGCTTCTCTTACAATCAGCTGTGTCAGAGGAGTGCAGTTGGTGATACTGGCAGCATTTCAAAGCTTTGTCATTTTTCTTTCTAGTCGCATTCCGGCTTTCTTAATCTAGATTTCTGTCATTTATTAATGTTCCCAAAGAGCTAAAACCCACACATCTTCCCATCCTCATAATCAAAGGCTCAACTCACATCTTCTAATTTCTCTAAAAAAATGTTTTAAATAATGAATAAAGTCATAATTAAATATTCAATACTGAACATAAGATAAGGCCAAGAAAATATTTTGTCTTTGTTAGATATGTTAAGAGCGCAGACAATGAGGACACGGCAGCCATTACTGTGGCAGTGACTCACTCTGTGTGAGATGATTTATGTGGGTTTATCTCCAGATTCAGTTTGATGGAATGACTCCTTGACACCCCAGTGCCTGCAATAATGCTGTTTTTTACCTGACCTATTGGTCAATTTTAATTCATGACAGCTTCCATGGTTTGTCAAGTTGCAGTTGATGGGGAAAAGAACGTAGTGGAGAAGAAACAAGGAAAGGTCAGAGAGTATCTTAGCTGTTACAATGAGCAACCTCTTCAGATGAAACTGTTGAAAATTAGACACTGTCCAAAAAAAAAAACTTACATTTCCTCACATCTTGATTTTTGGCCTTTTGTTGGACATCTTCCTGAAATTACCTCCAGTATTTCTCAAAGCTGCCGAACTGGTGCTACTTTAAGGAGTCAGAAGAGAGGAAATCCGCCCTGAAGGCGTTATCTTAAGATGCTTTACAACCTGTTGAGTCGACAAAAGGATTTCCAAGTGATATGAAGGAAACATTATTCCTCAAGACTGCCACTCTTTTATTTTAGGTTCAATAAGAGCTAATAAATGCCTTGTGTAATATAAATCCATGAATTACTACATTCTATTCATCAACACTCCCCCAGACATTGTTCACACATTACTGTACAAAACAAATGCAGATATAAGATCCACTGGTTGTTTATGACGCAGGTTATTTTAAAATATAATTACACATTTTTAAATATATAATACGTTACACTATAACTTAAACACAACACATCAATGGTAAGATATAGTAAATTATAATAACAATGGCATGAGCGTGCTCTCATAGTTAATGATTGGCTTATAGGTGGGATCAGTGCTGTGGGACTCAGAGCCCTGAGTTCCAGCAGGCCAGACTGTCTCTGCCTTACATGATCCTTTGAGAAGTATCTGGATCAGGTGTTCTTCTTGGGTCCCAACCACTCTAAATCCTTCAGAAATTCTCTGCTCTACATCTAATCAGAAACTTGACACCTAACACTAAGTTTCAGTTTAGAAATCTGAACTAAAATTCAGGTTACTAAAACCTGTACATGACGACTGGTGCAGGTTTTGCTTTGAACATAAAGAAACAAGCAAATGTTACAGATTGTGGTGCCAAGTCTTAGTGTGGTGTTGAATGTCTGCAACTATATATTACTTCTTGATTCCCGTCCTCACTTGTGATGTTGGCGCACCTCGATTATCTTATTTGATGGCCATTTTCCACTGGCACCTACCGGCGCCTGGACCTGGATTCACTTTGCAGAGTTTGGGTAGTTTTCCATTACAACTGAGTGACAGCGTTAGTGAGTGGTCATCATATAGTTGGACGGTCCCATTTTCCAAAAACTAGTACAATTTGACTTCGGAGGCGATGGAAGCTGTGCTGAAACCTCTGCTCAGTTTGTGGCTTTTACTCACTGTTGTTTGTTTTTACAAATGGGGGATCAGATTATTAGATTGATTATCAATTATCAATTCAATATTCCTCTAATGCATAAAAAAACACAGTTTTGCAATTTTTGTTTCCATTAAGTCTGTTCACGTGATGAGTCATTCAGCAACATGCTGCTCCAAAATCATCCAACTGCTTTCTGTCTTCTTCTTCTTTGTGGTTGGATCAATGGCAACATCCAGTTGTTGTGACTTGTGTGATGCAAAAAAAAGTTGCTAAATTTGTTTTCAAGATATCAAATTGTGCAATTATACGGTCCAGGAAACACAGTTAATGTCAGGCAGTCGCATTTGTGACGCAACCGGTGACTCCACCATCTAGCCAGTCTGGAACTGTTGGTGAGACATGATGCTGTCAGCTAATATCCACACACTTGTTTCCCCAGAAATGTAGGTTGTAAAAAAGAGGGAGATTTATGACAATTACATCCTTTAAGGGGGAAAACAAAAATGTCAATTCTATCCTCCTACCAGTATAGCCAATACTGAGACACATTAACAAAGAAAATAAATAAAATTTTATTCAAATATAAATTTTTTCATCTGCTTCAATGAGCTTGGATGATGCAAACATTCTAAAATCTTTGTAGAACAACACCCATAAAAAGTCAACACTAATGTCCATTACTTGTTTTAGGCTGATGGGTCTTAAGTTCAAAGTTTCTCATAAAGCAGGTGAACAGTGTGTTTTTATACTGCACTGTTTGATATTACGTTGTTGTAATCTTTTAAAGAATCTTTGAGTACTTAAAAAAAGCACAAAAAAATAAAATGTATTTTTATTATAGTTATTAGAAACTAGATTTACTGGAAAACAAACAAACAAAAACAAAAAACATACAGATCACTGAACAAAGAGAGCCTTCCAGGATAATTATGTTGGGTAAAAACCAGAAAAAAGATTACATCACCTGTGGCCCGAAAAAGCTAAAGCAGATCTTCAAACTCATAATT